>JANRMT010053765.1:0-13437 GCA_026402145.1 Polypterus bichir lapradei | reverse complement strand
TTGAATATATAAAGTCAGCGTCGGTATATATAAAGTCAAACTTGTTTCTGAATATATAAAGTCAAAAGTTGAATATATAAAGTCATCGCTGGAATATATAAAGTCAAAACCTGAACCTTCTACCTACACGGGAAGTTGGAGAATTAGTGATGAGTCAGTCGGTGAGTGAGTGAGTGAGTCAGTGAGGGCTTTGCCTTTTATTAGTATAGATAAGCTCCTAAAGCACAGAGGAAGCAATTAGTTCTGTATTTCTTTGTCTTCTGCATTCATCTCTATTGGCTTATCAAACTTATTAATTTAGGTATGTTTACAAGCCTTAAATTTTACGCCGTTCGTCTTTCTCTCTCTCTCTCAGGGGTGGGGGTCGACTTGTTCTTAACTTAATTTTACTTTTTGTAAAAATTGATTGATTTGTATGGAATGATTGCAATAAAAAATTTATAAAATTTCAAAAAAAAAAAAGACTGTTGGAATGCTGCTGTATAGTCTACAGAAAGTGTGTTGTACTGTGCAAGCATGTAGCATGCTGCATAATGGGGCACACATTTGTGGCTTGCCTGTACCTGAAGAGATGCAGTATTATTGTGCGCAATAAAAGATTTTAAGTTGAATGACTGAATGCTTTGTTCATGTGGAGCTGAAGTATTCTATGCAATGTGAAAGATGTCTGATCACACTTATTGATAATCAAACCTAGACAAAGTTAAAATATCCAACTATGCCACCCAGTTTTAAGAGACTGAGAACTCTTGAGATTTACAGATAATAGCACACAGTTTTCTTTAAATTGGGAGGTGAGTAAACACACAACGAAAGACATGGCAACAATTTTAGGAAAAGCAATAGTAACCTGTATTACACCAGACAATATAAAAATACACCAAGAAGATAAAAGTATAGTAGATAAGAGTCTAAATATCAGGAGAGCACACAGTCCACTAAAACATAATAATGGAGGATACAACCTTTAGTGATACGAAGCCCAGTTTGCGCACAGTGTACCAGCTGTCTATGGAAATCTATTTGCTGGATGGTTGATTCACAAAAGTAGCTTTGCGAAATTGTTGAATCCATGTCAGCTTCTCTCCCTTGTGGAATAAGCATTCTTTTTTTACTTCTGGTCTCCTTGTGTTGCTGCAACAACCTAGACACACCTCACTCTACTCCTTTCATGAGTCTTCCCTCTCTTACTGGACATAAGATGCAAAGACATTATCTATATACAAATCTCTAAGTGTTTTAATCCTGGACGTTTTCCTAACATTAAATACTGTGTAGGTTTGAGAGGGAAGAAAAAGGTGATGATCATGTAGAGGTGCAACAGATAAGAGTTTCTCTGTTCTAAAGCGCTTCCTACATTGGTTTCATATTCTGTGCGATTGATGGACAATTGGATTATCAGTATATTGATGATAATTTGTATTTACTGTCCCACAAAGTAAGGCATATAAAGATCAGCAAGATTTTATTTCTATTGCAGACCAGGCTTGTGTATATTCTTCAATTTGAGTCAATTGCCAGGTCTTTATAGCTTGGATATTTGCCACCCTGTAATACAATTCAAAGTTATGTACTGCCATGACCCCTTCTGCTTTAGGTCATTGCAGAGTTGCCCTTTGGATGTGTGATTATTTCAAATTCAAAATAAACTAGGTTATAATTGAATCTAATTTTTTAAAGAATTATGTATACTGGGATGCACTGAGATAGTAATAAAAGTTTGGGAAGGATGTTCATCTTGACAGTATTGATTTGCCCTGCTAATGTGAGATGAAACGTAAACCATCTGTTCACATCTTGTTTAATTTTTCCATAAGGATAGTAAAATTTTATTGAAAAAGATCTTTATATTTACTTGTGATGTTTAACCCTAGGTATTTTAACGTATCTGCTAAAATAAATGGGAAGGTGTCCAATATAATATTGTGTGCTAGAGACTTTACTAGAAAGAGCAAACTTTTATTCAAATTCATTTTGAGGCCAGATATCTTTTGAAATTCTGCTATTGCATTGAGGACTGCTGGTATGGAAGTTTGCGTGTCTGATATATAGTACCATATATTTTGCAAATAGTGGTAAGCCCCTTTATCTCTGATACATTTCAAAAGTGAATGGGCAATAGCTCAATGATAATTACAAAGAGCAAAGGTGATAGACATCCTAGTTGAGTACCATGTTTTAGTCTGAAGTAGTTTGAAATATTGTTGTTAATACAAACAAAGGCTTCTGGACTGGTATAGAGTAGTTTGATCCATGCAAATATATTTAGGCCAAACCCCAATTTGTGCATTGTGGTAAATGCGTAGTCCCATTCAACTATGTGAAATACTTTTTCTGTATCCAAAGATAAGATCTCTGGTGTGTTTGATTTTATGGCTGAGTATATTACATTAAACAAACAGAGAAGATTAGAAGGCTAAGTGTCTGCCTTTCACAAATCTGGTTTGGTCTTGTGATATTACAGAGGAAAGCACTTTCTCAGTCCTTCTAGGCAGAACTTTGGAGAGTATCTTAATATCATTATTCAGAAGTGAAACTGGTCTGTATGATGAACATTGTAATAAGTCTTTATTTTTCTTCGGAAAAATGGTAATTATTGCTTGACAAAAAGTTTGAGGTAGATTTTTCTTGTCTATAGATTATATAAATATTGCTAATAGTACTGGAGCTAACTTATTATATTTTTTAAAAATAAAATTCAACTTGTGGTGGGCCATTTAACTGTTCACAGTTAGGATTTTATCCCTGACACCACAATTGCACCACAATTTGCACAGACTGAAGAAGAGCCAATAACTGAAGTCCACTTTTTGTCTTTGATATTAAACGAGAAGTTCCCCAGTCCATTATTTGCTAAGGTTTCTATTGCAGGCTAAAACACTACATATTTAAGCATATGCATTGCAATGATGGAACATTAGGGAGTCTGAGCAACTTATTTGGAAAAAGTTTATAGCTAGTACATAAAAACTGTTGTGTGTTGCTGGAAAAAATATATTTGTGGCATAGTTGATCAAAATAATGTATATATATTGTCAATACAAAGGTCTTGTTTTGTCTTGGTAGAGTATTATATTACTCTACTTTCCCCTATCGTATTATTAATATGTAGCCTCTGTCAGAATGCCTCAAATCCCACAGACTTACCACTGTTTATAAGATATTATAGTATATAACTTCTCCCCACATTCCCTTCTACATCTATAACCTCAGGCAATTGGGTGTAGTACAAGACAAGCAGGAGTTAAGTTACAATTTAAATAATGTATTATTGGTAATATTCATAAATAATAACAATATGCAAAGTACATTTGAATATTGGCAACAATATAACCTGATTAAATGGTGATGTGTAGTTTCAGGTGGCACACATAATTGTTGTCTTTAGTTAAGGCATTATTTGTGGTCAGCTTTCTTCAGAACAGGCCACATGCCTGTTTCAATATGGCTGCCGAGCTGTGCTGTCCATTGTGTTGTCCTTTCAATTCACCAGTTTGGTAAGAGAGAGAGATGCTCCTTCATCAGATATGTTAGTAAGAGAGAGAGTGTGAGGTTAAGCAAGTAAATTTATAGGTTTTCTGTCCAACCCCTAGAGCCAATAGGACATCATGGTACTTAAAGGCTTCTGATACAAGCCAATTCCAAACAGCCATACTTCAGACCAATGGGGAAATAGAACATCTTAATACATGCCATCCCCCAAAACCATTTGTTGAAGTAAAGCTTGGCAGTTAGGCAACCTGGCTTTGTGTGGGGGATGAGAGAGAGACTCTAGCAGAGAAACATTTGTTTCAAGCACTGCCCCCAACTCTGTCGTAAAATTCACTTTCCTGACTTAGTTTTGCCTAAATTACAAATAAAGACATACAAAATATTTATCATCTTATATGCAAAATCTCACATCACAACAGGTCTCTAAAGGTACAAATACTGTACTTAACAACTTCCATGAGTTACAGTGGTGCTTGAAAGTTTGTGAACCCTTTAGAATTTTCTATATTTCTGCATATCTATGACCTAAAACATCATCAGATTTTCACTTAAGTCCTAAAAGTAGATAAAGAGAAACCAGTTAAACAAATGAGACAAAAACAGTATACTTGGTCATTCATTTATTAAGGAAAATGATCAAATATTACAAATTTGTGAGTGGCAAAAGTATGTGAACCTTTGCTTTCAGTGTCTGGTGTGATACCACCCCCCACCCCCTTTGCCTCAATAACTGCATCTAAACGTTTCCGGTAACTTTTGATCATTCCTGCACACTGGCTTGCAGGAATTTTAGCCCCTTCCTCCATACAGAACAGCTTCAACTCTGGGAAGTTGGTGGGTTTCCTCACATTAACTGCTCGCTTCGGGTCCTTCCACAACATTCGATTGGATTAAGGTCAGGACTTTGACTTGGCCATTCCAAAACATTAACTTTATTCTTCTTTAACCATTCTTTGGTAGAACGACTTGTGTGCTTAGGGTCGTTGTCTTGCTGCATGACCCACCTTCTCTTGAGATTCAGCTCATGGACAGATGTCCTGACATTTTCCTTTAGAATTCTCTGATATAATTCAGAATTCATTGTTCCATCAACGAAGGCAAGCTGTCCTGGCCCAGATGCAGCAAAACAGGCCCAAACCATGATACTACTACCACCATGTTTCACAGATGGGATAAGGTTCTTATGCTGGAATTCAGTGTTTTCCTTTCTCCAAAAATAACGCTTTTCATTTAAACCAAAAAGTTTAACAGCATTGTTGTTTAGTGTTCTCCTGATGGTGGACTTATGAACATGAACATTAGCCAATGTGAGAGAGGCCTTCAGTTGCTTAGAAGTTACCCTGGGGTCCTTTGTGATCTCGCCGACTATTACACGCCTTGCTCTTGGAGTGATCTTTGTTGGTCCACCACTCCTGGTGAGGGTAACAATGGTCTTGAATTTCCTCCATTTGTACACAATCTGTCTGACTGTGGATTGGTGGAGTCCAAACTCTTTAGAGATTGTTTTGTAACCTTTTCCAGCCTGATTAGCATCAACAACTCTTTTTCTGAGGTCCTCAGAAGTCTCCTTTGTTCTTGCCATGATACACTTCCACAAACATGTGTTGTGAAGAGCAGACTTTGATAGATCCCTGTTCTTTAAATAATACAGGGTGCCCACTCACACCTGATTGTCATCCCATTGATTGAAAACACCGGACTCTAATTTCACCTTCAAGCTACCTGCTAATCCTAGAGGTTCACATACTTTTGCCACTCACAAATATGTAATATTCGATCATTTTCCTCAATAAATAAATGATCAAGTATAACATTTTTGTCTTATTTGTTTAACTGGTTTCTCTTTATCTACTTTTAGGACTTGAGTGAAAATCTGATGATGTTTTAGGTCATATTTATACAGAAATATAGAAAATTCTAAAGGGTTCACAATCTTTCAAGCACCACTGTAAATATTATGTACAGTAAAGAAGGCTGGACATCAGCAGGAGAGACTAACATTTTCCACAATTGTTCCATTTTTTAAGTGGAATTCACAGTTGAATTGCTCCTTATACCGTAGATGAATGGCACACAAAGCAAAGCCTATAGAGAGAAGTTTAAACAAGATGAACTCTCTACATCTAACAAAGCAGTTACAATTCTTTTACCTCCCGATTTCTTCTATTGCCTCAAACTGTGAATATTTACAACCCTGTAATAAAACTGGAAGTAATATCATGCCACCATCTGTTTTCAATCATTGAATATCTGTCTTTTTATTGTGAAGTGTTTATGCATTCCAAATGAAAAAAATTACAATAAAAAAGATTAATTAATATACAGTATACAATGATACTTGTAAAGAGAGCTAAAGATTATGAAATGATACTCATATTGACATTATTCTTTTGGCTAAAGAGAACTGAAGAGATGACCATCTCTTAACATTCTTGATACTTTCAATGATATTGCACAAATTAAACTTGAATAGAAGTTTCAAAGTTCTTGTAACTATAAGACCTAGATATCTGTAATATTTTGATACAAAAAACAGTCTAATTTAGTATGGTGAGCAAGATTGAACACTGGGAAATTTTCATTCTTTTTTAAAGTAACTTTCAACCCAGAGATCCTGTAAAATTCTTCCAAATACAAATTTGATGAGTTTCTTTCTGTGATTAAGAGCACCATGTCGTCAGCATTTATTGAGTTTCTTCCCTTACCATTCACGTTATATCTAACTGTTTTAGAATATGGGGGTTTTATAGCAATTGCAAAAAAAAATATCAATAGTGGATAGCCCTGTCTGGTTCTGTAGTTTAATAAGAAATAAACTGAATTTATAATGTTTACAGAATAAAGCAATCAGGACATGCATATGGCAATTTGATCCAAGCACAAATATTAGGTTCAAACTAAATATTAGCATAGTATAGTAAAAAGAAATCCACTTGATAAAATCCCTTTTCAACATTCTAGAGAATATGATTTATTGTACCTCAGATACTGTAGGGGTATGTACTACATCCAGTTGTTCTATCTTGAAAGAGACACAGGAAGCATTTTATGTTAAGGACAGGGAGAAAGAGAAGTGGTCAAAAGTTTGTGCCAAGGTCATTACCTAAAATACAATACTGTTCTCTCATAAACCCATAATGCTTTCCCAAAATCAAAGTCTAAAAACAAGGCTGAGAGTGAAAATAACCAGAAAAGCACCAAAACAAAATGAATTGCATTTAAGTTTCTTGTGATATATCAAGTCCATACACAACAGTTAATCATGATGTCAGAGAACATACACTCCCAGAATATTCTGGAAAGGCTGCTATTGCAGTGGCGCATGCTGAAGCTCACTAAAAGTGCACAGTAAAACAAAGATGGTGTCGTGTAGTAACAGGAAAAATGATTACATTTTAAACATAAAGATATTAAAATAAAATGACATTAAAAACAACTTCTCCATTGCAGAAATCCCACAACAAATATAAATATTGCCTAAAAGGTGACAGAAAACGATTAAAAAATTTTAAAAAGCAGCCAATAATAACTGTCAAAGGTTAGACAACAGATGTCTAACTTTAGTAAATGTAGTTTGACCGTGTGATTTTATAGTTGGTAGCACTTTCTCTATTCTTTTAGCAAAAATCCTTCACTATGTTTATGTCATTTGCAAGGCTGCTCTGTGAAATACACACACAGCTTTTTATAAAACTGAATCTGGATCTTTCCTGCATTGTACAGAATTTGTAACATCTTGTTTTTCAGTGAGCTTCAGTGGATTTTTCAGCTGTCATATAAGTAGTGTATAGGTCTACAGAAATTTAGTTCTATTGGGGTATTATTGCTATAAGCAGCTTTGTGTTTATTACAGTTAAATCCAACTGCTTTCTTAATATTTACAGCTACAATATCAACTTCCTTTTTATGCATTTCTCTAAGCTCATAATAAAAATGGTATGACTTCAGCAGTAGTTGCTCTGTTTCTATTCTGGTGAAAATATTAAACTTAGTTTGAAGTAACAGCCTGTAAAGAACATCATTAGGTGGATTCATATATTCTTGTTTAGTCCCAGAAATCTCACTAATTACTTTGTCCTTCTAGTTTGTAATTTATCTTTATGTGAAATATATGAAATGATTTTTCCTCTCAGATATATTATGAGTGCTTTCAGAATGTTACCACAAATATCTCTGGGGACGCATTGGTCCTAATGAAAGTATCAATTTGGGCAAAAATAAATTTAACAAAGCTTCTCCAGAAACACCTGAAGCAGACGATCCTCCTTGTGATGACTTTCTGTAGGCATTGTATCACCACAGCAACAACAAAGGACGGAGAAGTCGGTGAGTACCCACAATAGACCAAGATATTTTTAAGAAATAAGCGTAAAAATGTAAAATGTGTTTAAACAGTGTGTGTGTACAAGATATTTTTCATTTTCCTTGAGATTTAATCTGAAATATTAGAATCCTGTTCATTCCAAAAAAAGAGAGAGAGCACAAGTACAATAATGTACTATGTCTTTTATTATTATAAAAGGTTGGGGGGGCTACTTTGATTACAAGCTTCTTTAAAGACTCCAGTCCAGGCATTTTTTTTTTTACTTAAAACCATTTTATTGTGATACTAATTCACTGTTACAATCTGAAAAATATTTATTTATTTAATTCTTCTCAGAATTGGAAACCTTAATTTTCTGTATGTTTTTTAAATGTAACTTCCTAAGGAAGAATTTGTTTATTTTTATATATATATATATATATATATATACACACAGATAGAGAGAGAGAGAGAGAGAGAGAGGAAGCTGGCCCAGACACTGACAGGCGGACACCGCAGGTTCAACACCCAAGACATGTTTATTCATATTTACAGTGATACACAGCACACAACCCAGTACTCCCATACTATTCACCCCAAAGTCCAGGCCTCACAACAATGCCTCTCTCTTCAGTTCCGCCTCTCCTCCGAGCTCTGTCCTTCCACCCGACTCCAGCCATTGAATGGAGGGAGGCGGCCCCTTTTAAACCCACCCGGTGCCTCCAAATAAACTCCGGCCAACACTCCCTGGTGTGGCGGAAGTGCCGGCTGTGCACCCCGAAGCACTCCGGGTGTCCCTGGTCTTCTTCCCCCCAGCATTTCCAGGTGTGGCAAAAGTGCTGAGGGCCAGGGCTCCTCAGGCATCGGGGAGAACCCTGGCGGTGACCACTCACCCCTATAGGAGTGAGCTTCCAAGCTCCTTTCCCATGGTCCCCAAAGCCACCAGGCTGTTCGCCCCCTCGTGGTCTGGAGGAGGTGTAATCCTCCTTTACTCATTCTGGGCGTTCTGGCTGGGTACCACCCCCAGCTGCTTGCCACAATATATATATACAGTGATACCTTGAGATACGAGTGCCCCAACATACGGGTTTTGCCTTGAGTTACGAGCTAAAATTCAAAATACGAGCCATCAAAGAGCTTGTTGCCGCACATTCCGAGGAACTGACGACAGAGGAGTTGATGGAACTACAGATGCAGCAACATACAGAGGTTTTGCAGGAGATCGGTATCGCAGAGGAGCCAGAGGTGGAGGAGGTTATCTCTTCAAGTGAGATAAAGGAAGTGTTGGCAATGTGGGAAAAAGTTTCAAACTTTAAAGAAAAGAAACACCCTGAAAAAGTTGCAACTGGTCGTGCTGCAGAGCTATTTAATGACAATTGTCAAATACTTGACTTTATTGAAAAGAAATCCTGAAAAAGTTGCAACTGGCCGTGCAATGGCGCTATTAAATGACACTTGCCTAACTCATTACAGAAACATTCTAAAGGGGAGAACTAAACAAAGCTCCTTGGATAGGTTTCTATTGAAACACCCTGAGCATGAAAGTAACAAAAGCGTGGCAAAAAGGAAAAAAAACTAGTGAAGAATAAAATTAAGTTAAGCAAAAGTGAAGTGAAAGAAAAAAACATTACAATACGCTAATCGGCTTCACCAACATCTGTTTATTTCTTTAGATTCTCTTTCATGTATAAGGGTTTATTTTGTTTGTATACAATATTTGTTCATTATAAATACATTTTTCGTATGTTGAAAACATTTAGAAAAAAAATTGGGGTGGTTTTTTGGGGGTTGGCATGAATTAATCTCATTTCAATTAATTTCAATGGGGAAAACTAATTTGAGATACGAGCATTTTGACTTATGAGCTCGGTCACGGAACGAATTAAACTCGTATCTCAAGATACCACTATACATATTATATATATTGTGGTGATTATTCTTGCCAAAATAATACGTCACAAGACAAAACAAAGTTTTGGGGACTGTCCCCGTATATTGTCGTCCAGACAATAAAGAAATAAAGTGATTCAAAGTCTTAAGTCAAACAGTGAACATTTTACTGAAGTCAAAATGGTGGATTTATAGCAAAAAGGATTATGGGACAGGAAATGGTTGGCAGGAAGTGACGTTGCAACAGGAACCGGAATCAACGTCATCATGATGAGATGGAAGTGAGGTGATTTGATGGAGCCGGAAGTGACGTCATCATGGTTGGCCAGAAGTGACATCATCGCGGCCATTTTGGAACCCGGAAGTTGAGGAATTATTTTTCTTCAGGTTTTCTGTTGAGCAAAAGAGATTTAGGTAAGTACCACGTGATAACCCTCTATCTCGCGATGTTTCACTCACCTTTAGGCTCTTTGACTGCCTCCTAATCGCACATGTTTGACAATATATATGGAAGAGAAGGTCTGTGGTGCGGTTTGCATATTTGCAGCTGGAGATCCACAAAGGGAGAAAATTAATCACGTATCATAAAGTAGTTTTTATTCCTGAGCTTTCAGCCCCTGCCAAAACATGTTCATAATAAATAAAACTTTACAACCAATACCCCCCCTCCTGATCACACTGATTTAGCCCTCACACCTCCACGGAATTTTTGCTTTATATTGCCTTTGATTCTTGCAAGTCTTTATCCTCCGATGAAGGCCCCTGGCAGGAGCTGAAAGCTCAGGAATAAAAATTACTTTGATACGTGATTCATTTTCTCCCTTTGTGAATCTCCAGCTGCATATACACTGTGTGCACAATTATTAGGCAAGTGAGTATTTTGACCATATCATCATTTTTATGTGTATATTCCAACTCCAAGCTGTATTAACTTGAATGCTTATTGGATTTAAGCACGTCAGGTAATGTGTATTTGTGTAATGAGGGAGGGTGTGGCCTAAGGAGATCAACACCCTATATCAAGGTGTGCAGAATTATTAGGCAGCTAGTTTTCCTCGGGCAAAATGGGCCAAAAAAGAGATTTAACTGACTCTGAAAAGTCAAAAATTGTAAAAAGTCTTTCAGAGGGATGCAGCACTTTTGGAATTGCTAAGATATTGGTGTGTGATCACAGAACCATCAAACATTTTGTTACAAATAGTCAACAGGGTCGCAAGAAACGTGTTGAGAACAAAAGACGCAAATTAGCTGCCAAAGATTTGAGAAGAATCAAACGTGAAGCTACCAGGAACCCATTATCCTCCAGTACTTTCATATTCCAGAGCTGCAACCTACCTGGAGTGCCCAGAAGTACAAGGTGTTCAGTGCTCAAAGACATGGCCAAGGTAAGGAGGGCTGAAACCCAACCACCACTGAACAAGAAACATAAGTTGAAACGTCAAAACTGGGCCAAGAAATATCTGAAGACAGATTTTTTTCAAAGGTTTTATGGACCGATGAGATGAGAGTGACTCTTGATGGACCAGATGGATGGACCTGTGGATCAGTAATGGGCACAGAGCTTCACTCCAACGTGGAGGTGGGGTACTGGTATGAGCTGGTATTTTTAAAGATGAGCTAGTTGGACCTTTTTGCATTGAAGATGAACTCAAAATCAACTCCCAAACCTACTGCCAGTTTTTCGAAGACACTTTCTTCGAGAGTGATACAGGAAAAAGACCATGATTTTTATGCAGGCCAATGCTCCATCACTTGCATCGAAGTTCTCCACTGCGTGGCCAGCCAGTAAAGGCCTTAAAGATGAAGGAATAATGACATGGCCCCCCCTTCCTCATCTGACCTAAACCCTATCGAGAACTTGTGGGCACTTCTTAAACGCTAGATTTACTGGGGAGAAAAACAATACACCTCTCTGAAGAGTGTCTGGGAGGCTGTAGTCACTGCTCCACAAAAAGCTGATCGTCAACAGATCAAGAAACTGACAGACTCCATGAATGGAAAGGCTTATGACTGTTATTGGAAAGAAGGGTGGCTATATTGGTCATTGATTGATTGATTTATTTTTTTTGAAATGTCAGAGATGTTTATTTGTAAATTTTGAGGTGTTTGTTTATTATTCTCACTATAACAGATGAAAATAAACAAGTGAGATGGGAAAATTTTCATTTTTCCTTTAGTTGCATAATAAATCTGCACACTAATAGTTGCCTAATAATTGTGCGCACATATGTATTCCCCTGATGATGTTCACATTCACATTTCCTTTGTGAAACATTCAGGTTTCAGGTTTATTAACATTTTGGATTGACTGATAGCACTGTGTTTGTTACATATTAAAATTAATCCTCAAAAATACAACTTGCCTAATAATTGTGCACACAGTGTATATATAAAATCATGCTGGATATCTATACTGGTATGGATTGGGTAATGTGTTAGGAATGAAACGATGGAAATGAAAATTATCAACCTACAAAGGACTGAATTCAAAGGCACCCCGGAAATCAAAATTAAAAAATAATGCGGTAGGCAGGCCACTTTGCCGAAATGTTATTGCAGCAACTCAAAATCGTACTCAATAGTTTGTATGGCTCCAACGTGCTTCTATGCGGCGTATGCTCATAATGAGACGATGGATAGTGTCCTGGGGGATCTCCTCCCAGATCTGGACCAGGACATCACTGAGCTCTTGGAAAGTCTAAGGTGCAACCTTGCGGCGTTGGATGGACCAAAACATAAAGTCCCAGAGGTCTTCTATTAGATTTAGGTCAGGCTAACATGGGGGCCAGTCAAAGGTATCAATTCCTTCATCCTCTAGGAACTGCCTACATACTCTGGCCACATGAGGCTGAGCATTGTCGTGCACCAGGAGGAACCCAGGACCCACCAGCATAGGGTCTGACAATGGGTCCAAGGATTTCATCTCGATACCTAATGGCAGTCAAGATACATGCATTTGCCTCCCCAGACCATCACTGACCCACCACCAAACCGTTCATGCTAAACAATGTTACAGGCAGCGTAACGTTCTCCACAGCTTTTCCAGACCCTTTCACGTCTGTCACATGTGCTCAGGGTGAACCTGCTCTCATCTGAAAAGCACGGGGTACCAGCGGTGGACCTGCCAATTATATATATATATATATATATATATATATATATATATATATTGTCACGCATGCGCGAGTAGGAGGCAGCGGACGGACCTTAAACCGCTTCGAAAGACGTTCGCCGGCAGGGAGTGGCGGGGTACTAACCTTTCTCCTTTGTCTTTCAGGAAAAGAGACGCTCCGCCATCATAGCCTTCCCGCAGTACGTCCACTTCCGCCCTTCCTCCGCCATCTTTCCTGACGTCAGCAGTCCCATCCTCCCTCACGTTTCCTTCCCAGCATTCCTCCACTTCCGGCTCCTCCCCTATAAAATGGCCACCGACGCCTCTGAAGGGCGTCGCGCATATGAACAATTTATGTTTATATATTTTGACCTGTTTGTGAAAATTGTTTACAGTATATGGGGCCGGAAACCCCAATCCTTTACGCTGTGTCTTTCTCTTTTTTACTATATATATATATATATATATATACTAGCAGAATACCCGCGCTTCGCAGCGGAGAAGTAGTGTATAAAAGAAGTTATGAAAAAGAAAAGGAAAAATTTTAAAAATAACGTAACATGATTGTTAATGTAATTGTTTTCTCATTGATATGAGTGTCATTAAACTTGTCATATTTATATATATCTATATCTATAAA
>JANRMT010053764.1:0-16287 GCA_026402145.1 Polypterus bichir lapradei | reverse complement strand
TAAAAACAGTTGAAAGTCAGGGGACGTTTCTTTTTTTGCTGAGTATATTTATTGTATCTACCTGTCGATATTTTTCCAGATCAATGAATCTAAAATACGTTCCTTCTTAAAAAGTGAAAATGTGCATATTTTATTTTCCACACAAGGGATTGTACTGATACCCTAAGCTGTTTTTAAATCTTTTGCTTGGATTCTTTTATTTCATGTTTTCCCTATTGTGTTCACTTTTCAGTGAGACTTAAAAGATTAAAAACCTTGTTCTTGCCGTGACTTTTCCATATTATGTTTTCAAAAGATGATGATTAACTAAAAAAAAAATGATATAGCGAAACTTTTGACAGCCAAAATAAAATACTGTATTTTTATTTGATTTTCAAGACCGGCATTAAGAAGCCGTTCAAAACATTGCAACCTGACATCTCATACGTGGATAATTTTAAAAATGGAAATTTGACATAATCTTGACCTCTTGATATAATCTGAGAAACAATGTGCTCATTCTGGTCTTACAAATACTGCTACAGCCACTAAAAGGAGCAGAGTGGTTTTTTTTTAAAGGCTGTAAAATGGATTTCATATTCAGATTGTTTCTGTGGGAATGGGAGAGGTAGGTTAAATAAATGGTTTGTATTTCTGCATAGGCAACATACTGTATAAAATCTTTTTTGAGACTTTGACCCTGCTAAGTTTTAATAATAAAAACAATTTGTCAAAAGCAGTGAAATTCACCTTAAATGCAGGATTTTCAGGCAAACTATTCTATAAAGAATTCCAGATGAAAAAGAATTCAGACATGAAACATAAAAATCCTATACTCTTACCAGCCATCCACTGTATAATAATCAATAACGCCCATATTTTTCCACATCTGAGAGGCAATGCATATTCTTTTTAAAAGAAGTGGGTAATATTTGGAGAGAGCAAGTGACATGCACTTAGTGATGCATCTGTACTTTATGCCCAGCAAGAACATGGCTACGGTGTCTTTAAACAAGCCATAGATAACTGGTTCAGACAAGGTTAACTGGAATGTAAGAGATTTAACTTTATGACTTTGGATGATTGTTCTAGTTCAAGCTCCCATATGTTATGCATGTTCTGTCAAGTAAAAAGAAAAACAGATTTTGATAAACTGCTTTGGCAAATCAACTTTACGTAATTTCTGAAAAACTATATTGTTTCTCCTTAAATTTATACAGGTAGTCACTTTCCTCAGGTTCTAAACATACAGTACATATGTACCTTAATTAGTTTTTAGGCTTGCTTACTCAATATATTTAGTTTAAGAACAAAATATTTAGCCATTGTTTTATACTTCTGGTTATAATACAACTTAAAGAAAATGGGTATATATTTTACGTGTATTCTTGCTTGTATGTCTGGCAAACATTTTGGCTTGATATTCTGGAAAGTAGCTAAAAGGTCTTCATTTCTGAGCATAGATATATTTAGCTTTTAGTAGTAAAAAACAAAGTGACCGAAGTTTATTGTAATGTAGAAGTAGAAGAATGGCATACAAGAAGTTTTACTAAGTAGCCATTATATTTTCTCATTCAAGAGAACACTTCATATGGTTATTCGTTTCCAATACATATGATTTTTTTTTACTAGCTGCCAATCTTTCAGATTCACTTGCTGTTTTTAAATTCTAGACATCTCTATCTGTGTTGATTGTATAAGTAGGCATGCAGCCAATCCCACAATCTGAGAGAAGTACAGGCTGCTAATTGTATTTAAGTCTTTGTTCTTATCATGTACACGTCTAAGGGCACACTAGTCTAACGCCTGCTCTGTATAATTTGAATATTCTTCATTCAGCAACTACAAGGCAAGTGGCTTGATTTTGTGCCTGAAGACTGGAGGATATCTATTGCACTGTGAGCATGTGAAATTATAAGTGATTGGTGTTACCTGCTGATTGGCTCTTTTAGACAAATTGCTAATCACTTGGAAAGATTTGTGCTGATTTTTGAATGTTCATTCCATACATTCATAGGTTCCTGTACAAAAAAAATAAAATGCTACATTCATTTTCTTTTTTAAAATAGGTAAAAAGTATGCAGAGAGAGTTTTCAGGCATTCTATACTTAGATATTTCCCACAAAGAGTTACTGGTTCAACCACTTTGACTTTATATGGCTACTACATTTCAGAATGCATATTAACATGTATAAGTCAGCTGAGTATAGTAACAAAAAAGGGATAAGCAAAGCTGGGAAGTGATAGGTAATGACTAAAATCTTTTAAAAACATCCTCTTTTAGTGGGATAAAATACATTAGCACTTCTTTTTGGAAAGCATTCTCACATTACAAATTTGATGTTATCAAGGTGCCACTCATGCAGGAACAGCAGCTGCCTGATTTTTAAAAAACAGGAATCAAAGAGTGTAGCTACATTCAGCCTGGCACCTGGAGAGTGTTTTTCTGCATGACTTCCACTCTTAAAAAGCAACTTCTATTTCTAAGACTACTTTCAAACTATTTGCTGATAGTCATGATTCTTCTTAAGAGCAGAATTCAAGGGCCAATTCAATTAATATGAACTTTGCTGTTGAAAAATGGTGGGTGTTTGTCTGTCATTGAACCCATGTCCTACACTTCAGTAAGCACAATAACATCATGGTGTGGTCCTGTTTAAAAAGTTTGGGAGTTGCCTTGTTCATGCCAATCTGCTAAAATAACATTGTTGACTTTTAATTGATATAGTGGAGAATGGTAGACTATAAACAAAGTGTCTGAACTCAAGCTAAAAGAAAGGCAAAGTCAAGGGTTATATTTTGACTAAAGCTGAAATTCTAAACCCAACATGTAACTCCTGGGAAGACATGAATGTGCAGGTTGAAAACCAAAATTTCTGTAACATGTTTTCAGAATGTCTTAATACTGATACATTGTCTGACAACAAAGAAAGCATTCCTTACAAATCTGGAAGAATTGAGAAACACCGTCACACTACAATATATAGTGTGGCTAAATGTAATTACTAAGTAATGCATGATTATCAGATGTACAAACTAAAACAATTGAAAAATGTTCTTTAAAAATGTTTATTGCCTTATCATAACAACCCTTCACTCAAAGCTCAAGATCTGAGTGCATGTTCCTGTACATGATAATGCACAAAAATGCGTATGGCACACTGTGACACAACTGCTTACATATGAAAAGTCACCCATCTGCTATATGCAAGTGTGTATAAAGTTTCACAACTGGTTAATCTGTTTTGTGTGTTTTTGCTAACTACATTCCTGTTCTCTCTGCCTGTTTGATACTACTGTGATGTTACTGCTGCAATCTTGCAGTTGCTGTCAAGAGCATACACTTGTACCCGATAGTATCCAGTATGCTCATGCTAGTTATTGATCCTTTGGTCATTATTACCATATACAAATTGAAAAGAGTTATTTTGTGACATTTTTCTGATCTTTTGGATTCCATCATTATGGTGATAATCTCATATGTCAATTTGTTGCTTGTGTTATTCCGAAAGGATCCTATTTGAGGCTGGTTAAGCAAAACAAAGCCTTGCATGTGTATCCATATGTCTGCAGCTTTAATTTTTATTTTGCTAGTTTAGGAATGAAAAGTTCGCTATGAGAATAGTAAATGAATTCTTTTCATTGCTAGTTTATTTCTCATATTTTATACCACATCGAATGCTTACAGCAAACAATTTTTTGCGTATGTGTATCCTGGCAAGTCTTAACCACATAAAACTTAATGTCTGCTGAAGAATGTGGAAATCCTTATAGCCAAAAGGGTATGCTTGTGACTGAATCCCAGGCACATCAGTATGCTCCTATTTCTAAACAAAAATGCATTTAAGAACTACAAAGAGACGGTATGTTACATATATTTAACTCGTAATGTCTAAATCTTTTTTTTTTTTGAGAAATTTGTCCCCACGTTAACTTTTTTTTGCAAGTTTTTGCCTGTTTTTTTTTTTTTAAATTATATGCAATTAATTTTACAAGCAATTAAATAAAATTAAAGGGTGTCATTACTTTTTTGTAAAATGTAATCGCAATTTTTGCTGATAGCTATAACACACATGCTCCTGCAGGGTTACAGCACTTACTGTTTTTAAAGGTAATATGATAACAAGCAAGTACTTTATAACTGATGATGGTCTGTCTTCCCTGGTTCTACTTTTTGTTTACAAATTATTACAAAAAGTGTTAGGGTGAAAAATATTATATGTCTTGTTGAGACTTGTTACCTAAATACTCTGTAGGGAAAGGGAAATACTAAAAAAAATGGTTTGGAATAGTCAATACAGTATTTTCATGTAAGTTTCACATTAGTCATACTGCATGAAATCACTCAGTGGAGGATAAGATTGTACAGTAATGTGCAATCAAGTATATTAACTTGCATGATATTTATTTTGTACACAAGTAAATGTAAAGTATAATGGACAGGCAGTTGAATCAAGTTAGTAACTTAATATTTAATTTAAAAGCTAAACACATTGGAAAAACCTCTGCCGATCAAGCCGTGTGTGTGTTTGTGCTTTCTTATCTCTCTCTCTTCATCCAGCATGTGTTGTAACTTGTTTGAAAAGGATATATCAGATTTGTTGCACATAGGTTTCCACATATGCCATGCTGAAGTAATTTTTTCTCTGTGCATTCAACATCATAGAATTATAATCTGAACTTAACCTGACAGTGAATTTTTGACCCCATTTACATGGAAGTAAAATCAGTGGTTTATATTCACCTTTCTATGAGACAAGGTGAGAATATGCTGTTAATTGCAGAATAGCTCTGGGAAACAGTGGACTGAGATGCTAGGAAAGCAAGTACAAGCTAATCTAAGTTTATTTTAGGTATTAATTGACTTTCAGATTGAAGATAGAAATACCTCTGCTCTTTGTATAAAAAAGTTAACAACGAAGAGTTATTGAGTACACAAATCATAGAAAAAATGAAAGGAATCAAGTATGTTTAACAATGAAAATAGATTTTATTAATAACTATTATAGTGATTTAAAAAATGATGTTGATTGTTCTTTCAACAAATAAATTCATGCATTAAAATTCAGAATTACTACCACAATACATTTCAAACCCTGATATAGCACATTTCATGTAAAGCATCTGCACAGTGGTGCAGAATATTTAGCACTGCCAGTTTACTCTTTCAGTATGCTAGGTTCAAATCCTTCAATTCAAATTCAGCTGTCTGTGTGGAGCTAGCATGTTCTCTTTGTATGTCGTTTTTCTGAATTGGAGTAAGCAGGTTTAAGAAAGAGAAAAACTATTATTAGTTCCTTTTCCTGCTAGATTGTAGAGAAGTTGCAACCTTCAAAACCCAGTTTTTATAATGCTCAAGCCATCCTTGAACATTATTTATAACCTGTTTGTGTGTGTCACAGATTTTCACTTTTAAAGTGAGTCAGCCCATTATAAACATTTTAAAGACCTGATGATTGTGTGTTTCTTCAAATGTCTCAACACAGAAAAGAATTAAACTGAATACAAATTCGCCAGCATTTTGTTAACAATGGTACCAAAAGTAAATGGTAGTTTTCAGGCACCTTGCACTGGTTCATTTTTATGTGCAGTTGGAGCTTCAAAGGGGACCATCCATAGTTTGAATTTACTATACGTATTAAATCTAGCTCAAGGGGCCCAAATTGTTCTTAGAACATGTACATTTTATTATGAATCTCTTCAGCTCTTATGTGTTTATGTGTTTCTGTTACTTTTCCCTTTGGTTATTGTTTGTCTGATATGTTGGGTTTTTACTGTATAACACTTTGGTCGGCCTTGATGTTGTTTTTAAAGTGCTTTATAAATAAATAAATAAATATGCAAACGAGGTGAATATTCCAAAGAGGAGGATCCCGATGCCTACCCTGCCAAATTTTATAAGAAGTTCTCCACTCGGCTCGCTCCCCTCCTATTAGCAACATTCACAGAAGCTAGAGACAATAAAATTCCACCACAAACTTTTTGCCAAGCATTAATCACCGTCTTTCCTAATCAAAATAAGGACATATCACAATGTGCATCATACAGACCAATTTCACTTCTGAATAATGATGTTAAGATACTCTCCAAAGTCCTAGCTAGAAGGATGGAGAAAGTGTTGCCGACACTTTGCATCCAATCTTCGATGCCTGTTTAATGTAATATATTCACCTGCAAAGTCAAACATCCCAGAGATTTTATTATCCTTAGATGCAGAAAAAGCATTTGATATGATTGAATGGAACTACCTTTTCACTACATTGGAGAAATTTGGGTTTGGCCCAAACATTTGTGCATGGATCAAACTACTGTATACCAATCCAGAAGCTTCAGTTTGTACTAACAACATTAATTCAGACTACTTTAAACTAGAACGTGGTACGAGATAAGGATGCCCCTTGTCACCACTACGTTTTGCATTCGCCATTGAGCCACTGGCAGTTCACTGTCGAAACGCTTATGAGATAAAGGGGATTATCAGAGAAGGACTTGAACAGAAAATTTGTCTATATGCAGATGATATGGTACTGTATATATCAGACCCACAAAATACTCTGCCTGCAGTCCTAACAGCACTAACATACTCTCCAAAGATTTCTGGTCTCAGAATTAATTTGAGTAAAAGTGTGCTCTTTACAGTGAATTCTAAAGCACACAATATTAGATTGAACACCTTCCCTTTTATCATTGCAGTTCAGTTTAAATATCTAGGGGTAAACATCACAAGTAAACATAAAGCTCTTTATCAAACTTTCGCTGTCTGTATGGAAAAAATTAAGCAAGACTTGCATAGATGGTCAACCCTTCATCTCACTTTAGCTGGAAGAATTAACATTATTAAAATTAATATCCTCCCTAAACTTCTCTCTTTATTTCAAAACATCCCAATATACATTAATAATTTTTTTAAGAAATTAGATTCAACCATAACCACATTTATTTGGAATTCGAAAACATCCACGTATCCAAAGAGCGACCCTCCAAAGGCAGAAGGTGGCATGGCTCTACCTAACTTTCAATTTTACTACTGGGCAGCAAACATACAAACTATAAAAACCTGAACATAGACACAAATAGATGCACATATACAGGCTTGGTCTGCAATAGAAATAAAATCCTGCAGTACTTCTTTATATTCCTTGCTTTGTGCCCTAATAAATGCAAGTTATCGCCAATATACTAACAACTCAATTGTGCTTCACTCACTCAGAATATGGAACCAATGTAGGAGGCAATTTAAGATAGAGAATCGTTTATCGGTGGCACCTCTACACGAGAACCAACTTTTTCTACCCTCGCAAACATATGCAGTTTTTAATGTCTAGAAAATATTTGGGATTAAATGACTTACTGGTAGATATCTGTACATAGACAATGTCTTTGCATCCTACGAACAATTACATTCTAAATGTAACTTTCCAGCAACACATTTCTTTCACTATCTTCAAATTAGAAACTTTGTTAAACAGAACCTGCCCAATTTTCCTCACCTCCCACCTCCCTATATGCTGGAAAAATATTGCTCAGTTTCAAGGACTTAGACAGCATTTCTGCAATATACGAGTATAAAACCATTTTACAGTCCCTCCCTTTCAAAGATCCAAGAGGACAGTGGGAAAATGATCTCTCGCTCAACATCTCAGAAAAGGAATGGAAGGTAGCAATGCAAGGAATTTACTCGAGCTCCATATGCGCAAAGCATAAAATTATTCAACTCAAAATTATATATTGAGCACATCTGTCTCGTTTAAAATTGTCCAAAATGTTGCCAGGGCAAGAGCCAACAATGACCAACATTTTTAAGTGTCTTTCAGACAGCCTTGGTGTCACAATCCCTCCTAACCCATCAGCAGCTGTGTTTGGTGTACTCCCAGATGGACTTAAAGTGGAGAAGGACAAACAAACTGTGATTGCCTTTACTACGCTATTGGCATGCAGACTTATCTTGTTAAACTGGAAGAATCCTAACTCTCCCCTTTTAAGTCAGTGGGTAACTGATGTTATATATTATTTGAAATTGGAAAAAATCTAATTCTCATTTTTAGAGGATCTGTGCAGAAATTTTTCAAAACCTGGCAGGATCTAATCAATAACTTTTTAGAATAAGCTTTTAAAGCACTGAGGAAACAAATACTCTCCCCATTTCTTTTTCTTCTCCATTTATCTATAGTCACATTAATTTATCTATTTACTTATTTTTTACTAGGTTTAAGTTTTATTCTGCTGCCCATGCTCTCTTTCTCAGGGATGGAGGTTGATTTGTTTTCAATCCTATTCTTGTAAAATTGATCTATTTGTATGGAATGTTGTGTGATTCCAATAAAATTAAAAAAAAAAAAAAAAAACCAAATAGGGAGGATCCTCTTATCATTTTACGTAATGCGGCACATAAGGGAGGCGTGCCTGCTTGCTTGCAGCCTGGGAGAAAGAAAAGTAAATGTTGCTTTTCTTGCATTTTGTGCTATCATTTCTAAGCATACAGCCAGACTGCCCACAAACCCAGACAAATCCTCTTTTAGAGTTGGTGAATTGGTGGGGGGGGGTTGTCGTTGGTTGTTTTCGAAAAATTTTAGCACCGAACCAACACAACCCCAATCTATACTAATAAAAGGCAAAGCCCTCACTCACTCACTCACTCACTCACTCACTGACTGACTCATCACTAATTCTCCAACTTCCCGTGTAGGTAGAAGGCTGAAGTTTGGCAGGCTCATTCCTTACAGCTTACTTACAAAAGTTGGGCAGGTTTCATTTCGAAATTCTACGCATAATGGTCATAACTGGAACCTATTTTTTCATCCATAGACTATAATAGACTTCTGCTCGATGCCCGTGGGAGGCGGAGTTACGCCTCCCACGTAATTTAGTGTCTGCCCATATAAGGCCGTCCGTCAGCGGCAATCCAATAGAAACACTGCCGCTAAATATTCACGGGTGAAGGACTGTGCTTATGCAGAGGAAGACTGTATATTGACAGTCATGTTACGTTATTTTTAAAATGTTCCCTTTTCTTTTTCATAACTTCTTTAACACACTACTTCTCCGCTGCGAAGCGCGGGTGTATATATATATATCTCGATCTACATACTCTCAACTAGACAAACCGCACGCCGTGGCGCAATGGTAGAGGCTTTCTTCTCTAGCGCCGACGACCGAGGTTCAATTCCCGAGAGAGGGTGCACTGAGTATGTACGCGCGCTTCCCGATTCATTTTACCCTCGCATCCCCTTGGTTTGAGACGTATGAAAAAATATGCGGTTAACGCAGAAAGACAGATCACCAATTGAAGCTTTATGAATAATGG
The DNA here is from genome assembly GCA_026402145.1 of Polypterus bichir lapradei. Lineage (NCBI taxonomy): Eukaryota > Metazoa > Chordata > Cladistia > Polypteriformes > Polypteridae > Polypterus > Polypterus bichir. Next base: position 7,004 of record JANRMT010053764.1, on the reverse strand, counting down.
ATACTTTATTCACCATCAATGATTGTTTTGGTAAAGCCATACTCAGTGTATTCATTAGATGAACGGTAAAAAAGTAAGAGCGAGGGGAGGATGACTTATTGAGGCACGCAGGCAAAACCACAATAGCACGCGGGCTTGATGTAGTGCGCGTCAACTCGATCTGAATTGCGCGATCACATTCGAAAAAATATATCTTTTCAAGTTCTATTTAGTCCATATGTGTCAAACTCACATCCGGCCCGGCGTGTAATTATATTCGGCCCGCGAGATCATTTTATATATTATTGTTATTAATGGCCCGGGGATATGAAGCGCTGGTAACACAATAAACTACAGATCCCATAATGCAGCGCTTCAGCTGCCTTGCCGAACACTTACCGCGTTAATCAAGTCTAGCTTATGATGCTGCAAGTTATTGCGAAGCTAGCCCACACGATGCCGAAGAGAAAAGTTGATTCTGAAAATAGAGCCTTTAAAAACCGATGGGAGGCTGAGTATATGTTTACTGACGTTGCCGGTAAACCCGTGTGTCTCATTTGTGGAGCTAATGTGGCTGTAATTACAGAATTTAATCTAAGGTGGCACTATGAGACAAAACATCAGGATAACCTGAAAGACCTGAATGCAATGCAGAAGATACAGAAAGCAGAAGAGTTAAAGAAGAATCTGACACTTCAGCAGACGTTTTTACCCGTGCAAAATCACAAAGTGATTTCAAGTGAAGCTGCTTTTATGGGAGACACAAATGCACCAGTGCAACTTGCCCCACTTTCCCTGTTGCCAAGTAATGTTGAACCAAGTCGGCACAACGGTGTTCCCAAATACGCACTTTGCTGATAAACTGAGCGCACTGCGCACTGAGTTCGCACGGTGCTTTGGTGACTTTGAAGAACAAAAAAAGAATTTTGAGTTGTTTTGCAACCCATTTGCCGTCGATGTGGAAACTGCACCTGTGTAGATTCAGATGGAGGTGATTGAGCTGCAGTGTAATGGCACACTGAAGGCAAAGTACGATACTGCAGGGCCTGCACAGTTTATTCACTCCATTCCCGCAGAAATGCTCCAGCTCCGTCTACATGCAGCTCGAACCTTGTGCATGTTTGGTAGCACATATCTGTGTGAGAAGCTCTTCTCAGTGATAGAAACTAACAAAACAGCACACAGGAGTCGCCTCACTGATGAGCACCTGCAGTCCATCCTGAGAATCTCCACAACACAGAACCTCACACCAAACATAAACAAACTTGTTGCCAAAAAAAGATGCCAGGCGTCCAGCTCTGATAAAAAGACATATGAGCAAAGACAACTGAATGATTTGATTTGTTATTGCTGAAAAGAACAAATTTTATTTATATTTCCAGGTTTTGTTATGCAGCATGTTCATATTTGAATTTGTATAATTTTGACAGAATATATTTTTATGGAGAGCAAAATCTTTTGGGATATTTAAAATTTAAGTTTATTTTTTATATAAAATTACATAAGAGTAAAGAAATTTGAATGTTTGTTCTTTTAACGTTTACTTTATTTCTAACTTGTATAATTTAGACAGGATATATTTTTATGGAGAGCAAAATATTATAAGTTATTTAAGGTTTGAGTTGATTTATTCCGGAATAATATTCATGTCTGTTTTTATTCATATTTATGTTCAAAAAAAGTTAAGTTTTTAAAGTTTTAAAAGTTTAGTTTTAGTGTGTTCAATAAATGTTTATCCTGTTCGGCCCGCGACCTAAAGTGTGTTTTGGATTTTGGCCCCCTGTGCAATTGAGTTTGACACCCCTGATTTAGTCGACACAAATATCTTTGGTTGAAATGTAAGGCGAATTTACTCTTTACATTTGTATGGTGAAGAAAAATTTATGCAATGATGCCTACATTTAACTTACATTCCTACCAAAGATATTTCTGTCGACTAAGTAAAAATTCCTTCTATTTAAAATTTAAATAGAACTTGAACAGATATGATAGTTCATAATATCCATGCAGACTTGCACGTAAGAGCGGGAGTCATCCGTTTTAACAAACAGCGTATTGCACTGATACGAAATAGCCTGCCCATTTAATTTTTTAGGAATGGATAAATAAATCAAGATTTTGTACAAATAATGTTTTTCATTTTTCTTCCTTGATGGATTCTGCCACTCCCAGCAACAGTTGCTCGCACCCCAAAGAGTGTAAAATATATATGTAGATATGTATGTATATGTATATATATATATATGTTTATATATGTGTGTGTGTATGTATATATGTATTTGTGTGTATATATATGTATATGTATGTATGTATGTATGTATGTGTATATATATATATATATATATATATATATATATATATATATGTATGTATTTATGTATATATATATATTGTGAAAGAAAACAGAACACAACGTAAAGGTTTGGGGGTTTTAGCCCCGTATACTGTAAACAGAAAAATAATTATTTGCAGTCACAAAGTCAAACACACACGTTTCTACAATACACGCCGCCTTTACAGGGTCGGCGGCCATTTTTATATTGGTGGAGGAATGCTGGGAAGGAGGCGTGAGGGATGACGGGACTGCTGACGTCAGGGAAGATGGCGGAGGAAGGGCGGAAGTGGACGTAGTGCGGTCAGGTTATGATGGTGGAGGATCCTTTTTCCTGGAAGAAAGAGCAGAAAGGTTAGTACTCCGCCATTCCCTACCGGCAAACGTCCTGCGCAATGGTTTCGGATCCGTCCGCGGTCTCCCACTCGCGCATGCGTGACACGACCCCCCCCTTAGCCCAGGACCGTCAGGTCGGGCGGACCTAGCCGAGAGGTCGTGGATGCGAGAGAGGGCATCGGCGTTGGCCTGAAGGCCGCCGCGGCGATAAGTGACCGTGAACTTATAGGGCTGCAGTTCCAGGAACCACCTGGTGACTCGCGGATTCGACTCTTTGTGGAGGGACATCCACTGAAGTGCAGCGTGATCAGTCACCAGAGTGAATTCGCGACCCAACAGGTAGTAGCGGAGATAAGACACGGCCCACTTAATGGCCAGGGCTTCCCTCTCCACGGCCGCGTACCTGGTCTCTCGGTCCAACAGTTTCCGACTTAGGTACATTACGGGGTGTTCGACACCATCGGCGCTTTGGCTCAACACGGCGCCCAGGCCTGTGTCCGAAGCGTCGGTCTGGAGAATAAAGGGTAGCCCAAAGTCAGGGGTCCGTAATACAGGTGCCGAAGTAAGGGCCTGTTTTAAGTCACTGAATGCGTGTTCCGCCTTATCGTTCCATACCACGTGCAGGGGAGCCCCCTTCTTTGTCAAGCTAGTCAAGGGTGCTGCTCTTTCGGAGAAACGGGGTACGAACCGGCGGTAGTAGCCCGCTAACCCCAAGAAAGCCTGCACCTGTCTCTTGGTATTCGGACGGGGCCATTCCAGGATGTCTTTAACTTTGGCACATTGTGGTCTCACCTGTCCTCGTCCCACCAAATAGCCTAAATACTTGGCCTCCTTTAGGCCAAAGAAACACTTACGGGGATTGATACGAAGGCCGGCTTTAGCCAGTGTCGCGAGGACAGCAGAGAGCTGCAATAGATGGTCCTCCCAGGTGCCGGAATAGATGACGACGTCATCCAGGTAGGCGGCACTGTAGGACTGGTGTGGCTTCAGCACTCTATCCACCAGACGTTGAAAGGTCGCCGGGGCCCCGTGCAGCCCAAATGGGAGGACCTTGTATTGCCAATGTCCACTAGGGGTGCTAAAGGCGGTTTTCTCTTTGGCAGATGCCGTTAAGGGAATTTGCCAGTACCCTTTTGTCATATCAAGAGTAGTCAGATACCGAGCCGCACCCAGCCGCTCGAGCAGGTCGTCAATGCGGGGCATAGGGTAGGCATCAAACTTGGAGACCTGATTTAGACGTCTAAAGTCGTTGCAGAATCTCCAGGAGCCATCCGGCTTGGGAACGAGGACAATCGGGCTGGACCAGGGGCTGTGGCTTTCCTCGATAACGTCCAAGTCCAACATACGTTGTACCTCTAGTTCCACTTCGGCGCGTTTTGCCTCCGGGAGTCTGTAGGGCCTCTCCCGGACGACTACTCCGGGTTCCGTGACTATGTCGTGGGCAATCAGCGAGGTTCGGCCTGGCGACTCGCTCACGACTTCGGGGATGGCGTAGATAGCATGGGTTATCTCTCGCCGCTGTATGGGCGTTAGCTCGTCACCGAGGTTAAGGGCAGTTGTGCTAGCGAACAGGGAGAGGGATCTACGAGTATCGGGAGTCTCCTCCCTGTCTTTGCAAGGCTTTAACAGATTCACGTGATAGATCCTCTTGCTCGGTCGACGATTAGGTTGTTTAACCAAATAGTCGACGAGCCCCTTTCTCTCCTTAACCTCGTAAGGCCCCTGCCAGTGAGCTAGTAGTTTGGAGTGGGAGGTGGGGACGAGCACCATCACTCGGTCCCCCGGGTGGAACTCCCGGAGTACAGAGTTGCGGTTGTAACACCGAGCCTGCGCTGCTTGCGCACGAGTCACGTGATCTTTTAGGAGGGGCCTGATTTTTGTGAGTCTGTCGCGCAGTTGCGCCACATACTCCAAGATATTGGAGGAGGGAAGAGCCTCGGCCTCCCAACCCTCTTTTAGAATGTCCAAAAGTCCCCGGGGCTGTCGCCCATATAACAACTCAAAAGGGGAGAAGCCCGTAGAGGCCTGGGGTACCTCCCGATAGGCAAAAAGCACAAGGGGCAGGAGTTGGTCCCAATTCCTGCCGTCAGCGCTGACTACCTTGCGAAGCATCTGCTTAAGCGTCTGATTGAAGCGTTCTACCAGACCGTCCGTTTGGGGGTGGTAGACAGACGTCTTTAGGTGCTTTATTTTCAGTAACCTGGCAACCTCCCTGAACGTATCTGAAGTGAAGGGGGTGCCCTGGTCCGTGAGGACTTCTTTAGGGATACCCACTCTCGAAAAAAGGTTGACCAATTCCCGTGCGATGTTTTTTGTATTAGCGGAGCGCAGGGGAACCGCCTCTGGGTACCGGGTTGCGTAATCAACCATGACCAATATATACTTGTGGCCACGGTTCGAGGGTTCCAAGGGTCCTACTAAATCGACCCCTATCCTGTCAAAGGGTACGTCGATTAGGGGTATCGGGACGAGAGGAGCACGGTCCCTCCTAGGAATCTGACGAATCTGGCAATCTGGACAGGATTGACAGAAACGCCGGACCTCCTCGTTGATCCCGGGCCAGTAAAAGCGGAGCTTGATCCTCTCCAGTGTTTTTTCGGCCCCGAGGTGGGCGCCTAGGAGGTGGGCATGAGCTAGTTCGCATACCTCCCACCGGAAGGTACGCGGCACTCGCAACAACTTCCGCACCTCGCCCTCGTGAGTTGCCACCCGATACAGCAGATTATTTTCTAAGACAAAGAAGGGCTCGCGTGGTGTGGAACCGTCAGCTTGTGAGCTGCCTGGAAGAACAATCGCATTCCGGGCAAACCGCAGGGAGTCATCATTCCACTGCTCTCTTTTAAATGAGGCGGGCGTGGAGCGGAACTGGTGATCCATGTTGGACAGGGGATCTAGAGAAGGGTCGGGCGGAAGTGTTCCCTGGCTCGTCCCTTCGCCGGAGGGAGGTTCCGGCTCAGCGTCCGTAGCCTGAGACACCCCCCCCATTGTGCCTGCGCCATTGTGGCCTGCCTCATTGCATGGCGTGGAGACCGCGGGAAGGGTGCCTTGTCCCTCCATAACCAGACCCAGTGAGGCCCCAGGAGCGGTGCGAGTCTTTCCGCTTTTTCTTTGTGACCAGTCTTGTCCGAGGATCACCGGAAAGGGGGGTTCGGGCAACACCGCAACCAACAGTTTGGACAACTCCCCCCTCCAGGACAGATAACATTCGGCGGAACGGTAAGACCTGGTCTCTCCGTGTACACAAGTGACTTGTAATTGTTTGCTTAGCCACTGTCGCGGTAAGACATCGCGGCGAGCGACAATGGTTATGTTGCTGCCGGAGTCAAAAAGTGCCACCACTGTGTGCCCGTTTATTAACACCACTCCCGTGTTCGGACTAGCCAAGGGATGCGGCGGAGTACAATACCTTTCCGTCGAAGCCCAGGTGCAGTCCATCGGTTCCATGGGGGTGTTCAGGGGACATGTTGGTAGCAGGTGACCGGTCTCCCCGCACTTGTAACAGCGCGGGGAGATCGGCTTTTCTCGTGGTTTGGGAGGCGCTTCCGCAGCGCGTCGAGAGGGCTCAGGGGTGGCCGCCCGTCCCTGTCGGTTCCCGCGAGCTTGCCTTTCTGTCCCCCCGAGTCGGAAGACCGCGAGCTGTCGCTCCAGGACTTCCAGGAGTCCCGGCATGTCGGTGTAAGGATGGCGCCGAACCTGCTGGGCGAGGGGGCTGGGCAGTGCATTGACCAGGCCCTCACAGGCCACCTGCTCCACTACCTTCCGGGCTTGGGGTCCCTCGGGCCGTAGCCACCTCCCCATCTTACCCCAGAACTCGAAAGCCTGTGCTTGGGCCGGTTTTTCGGGGTCAAACTGCCAACCCCGCCATTCACTTGCCTGCTGGCTCGGCGTAATGCCGTAGCGTGCCAGGATCTCCTGTTTCAGGAGCTTATAGTCCGCGGCCTCCTCCTCAGGGAGGTCATAGTAGGCTCGCTGCGCGGGCCCCTTCAGGTAGGGCGCCAGAATGGACGCCCACTCGGACCGCTGCCACTCGTTCCGGGTGGCCGTCCGTTCAAAGATCCCCAGAAAAGATTCGATGTCGTCCGCCTCCGTCATCGGGACCAAGGACGGAGGTTTAGGACGAGGCGGGTCGGCCCTTACCCTCTCGGCTTCCGCGAGTTTCGCCTTCGCGGCCTCCAGCTCCCGAGTAGTAGTAGCCTGGGCCTGCTGCAGGGTTTGGATCTGGGCATTCATGCCCTGCAGCACGGTGTTGAGGTCCTGCCTTTCGGTCATTTTTAATTCTTCAGTGCAGTAAATCCTGCCGACTACGCCACTGTGAAAGAAAACAGAACACAACGTAAAGGTTTGGGGGTTTTAGCCC
>JANRMT010053746.1:19646-30110 GCA_026402145.1 Polypterus bichir lapradei | reverse complement strand
TGGAATAGGTGGCCTCGTAAAATGATGGAATGTATGAATGAATGAGTCAATTTACTGAACTCAGGGCTGAAGGAGAAACAAGCACCTCTGCAGTCTGTAATCTCAACAGCCCACTGATCTTGCATGGAGCCCACTCACAAAGCAGGGCACTGCTTTGACTGACTGCCATATTGAACCCAAGTCCAGGGAGATGGCAGAGCTAATTGCTACACTACTCTTCTGCCCACTACATATTAAGATGAAGAAGAAGAAGAAGAAGAAGAGAACCTCTGCTTGAAGTCACCGTAGAGGATTCTGCTGGGGAATCCCTTTCTGCAGATCCTGATGCCCTCCAGCACACCGTTACACCTGAGCTGGTGGATGACCAGGTAGTTCTCCATGATACCTGAAGAAGAACACAAACTTTAGGTCAGCCTTTTCGGATTCATCAAAGTGTCAAATTCACAATTCATTTTTCAATCCTGCACTGCTTTGAAGACTTGCATTCTCCCTTGGACCATTATCTCCTTTAAAAATGTAAATGTATCTGGCTAAGAATCTCCTTGTGCTAGCTACATGGGATGAATAAAAACAGTTGAAGTCTTCAGTTACCTGGGGTCTTGGATTCATTGGGAATCAAGCAACGCACAAAGTGAGGATGGGTGCTCCTCAAGTTGGACATCAGCTTGTTCAAGTTCTCCTGTGGAGTGAAAGTAACGCCATCAGTTGATCACAAGTTCTGATGTTTGCCGGGTCCTTACTCAGTCCATTGCAGACAAATGGACGACAGTTAATGATTACGATAGTAGGGAACAATGGGAAATGGACGAGTCCATTTAATTTACAGAAAAGTTGTGGAATTCAGGAATTCCTTCAATATACTCTGGGGCAACAGGCGCCAAACACACCATACTTCAACTAGAAGGTGAACATCATCCATGTTTATCTCGTCCAAAATGGCCAAAACAGGTACTAAGGTCATCAAGTGCCCGCTTTGCTAGGGCACGCCCTACACTTAAACCATTTTTGGCCAAAATATTTACAAATTTCTGAAATAGTCTTGGGTTTAAAAGCACTGTTAATGCTCTAATGGTGCTACTGGCATACTTGCCTTCATATATCTGATTAAATTGTGTTTTATTATAATGGTTTGTTTCCAGAATAAAGGGTTTAAAAAGTAAAAGTCAAATAGCCAAAGATACGCACCCTGAAGAGGGCAGACACAGTCTGGAAAGAAGAACCCTTCTTCTTGCCACCCTTCTTGCCACCGCCCTCTAAATGAAAGGAAACAGAATGACATGTTTTTCAATTGCAATTTCTGTAAGAAATAATATTTTGCTATATATACTGTACAGTATGTTACTGCCTTAGTGTCTCGCCCAGCCTGGAATAAGGTGAGAAGTACAACTCAACTTTCAAGGAACATTCACTCACCTCCCTCAGCACCGGAAAAGGCCGCATACAGGAAAGACAGCAGTTTCAGAGAAGACTTCTGGTAGAGCCCCACAACGGTTTCATTCAGGGGGTCCTTGTTCTTGTCCAGCCAGCCAGAGATGTTGTAGTCCACAGTGCCGGCATAGTGGACCAGGGAGAAGTGGGCCTCAGCCTTGCCTTTGGCGGGCTTGGGCTTCTGGAAGTTGTTGGACTTGCCCAGATGCTGGTCATACAGCTTGTTCTTGAAGGAAGTGTCTGTGGCCTTGGGGAACATGCACTCCTCTTCCAGGATGGAGAAGATACCCATGGGCTGGTGTGGAATAAATGGAATTTATTGAAATGCAACCCTGAAGAGTGAAAGGTGAATTCTGAAGACAAGTCATCCTATGGGCCTACCTTCTCAATGAGCTCAATGCAGGCCGCCAAGTCCATACCGAAGTCAATGAACTCCCAGTCAATGCCCTCCTTCTTGTACTCTTCCTGCTCCAGGACGAACATGTGGTGGTTGAAGAACTGCTGCAACTTCTCGTTGGTGAAGTTGATGCAGAGCTGCTCCAAGCTGTTGAACTAATTATAAGAACATACCACAGATGAGCAACCAGACATCACATTGACAAAGTCGGGGGTAAAGGGTCCAGCGGCGTATGACTCACATCAAAGATCTCAAAACCAGCGATGTCCAGCACACCGATGAAGAACTGCCTTGCCTGCTTGGTGTCCAACATCTGGTTAATACGGATCACCATCCACAAGAACATTTTCTCATAGACGGATTTGGCCAAGGCACCCACAGAGTTGTTGACCTGAACAAATGCAAAGGCCCGGGCATTTTAATCAAGCATTCTGCTTCTTTTGGACTTTTACACGAAAGCAGTGGACTTTTTGGTTCAATTTCAAAGTTAAAGGTTTACCTGCTGGACGGTCTGACCCTTGGTCACAAACTCATTTCCGACTTTCACTCTGGGGTAGCAGAGGGCTTTCAGCAGGTCGGCGGAGTTCAGGCCCATGAGGTAGCTGATTTTATCAGCAACTGTGGGTAAAAGACAAAAAAAAAAAAAAAGAGGTCCATTTTAATCATTGGAAGCATTGCGATGAGGGACAACACACCCCTCTTCAACATCAACGTGTGCTTCTTCTGACTGGCAAAAAACGCCAAGGTAGACATTCACACATTATTCATTAAACAAAATATCTAGCATACGACGCTCCCAGCCTTTCGACATGCGGGCTAGCGGCTAACGCACAGAACTTAACCTGCAAGAACGCCAGGTCATCTCCCACTTCTGGTGTCAACCTGAACTAGTAGTCATGTTTAGGGCCACATCAGTGGTCTAAGACCCTCCATAGAATTTCAGGGGGTAGTGTGCGTGTGTCTGTGTGTGTTCTTCAACTGGCACTAATAATAATGAGGACCTACAAGTCCACAACGCTCTTTGGATTCTTCTCGGCCCACCTCCCTTGCTGAAAAGCTGGAACTCTCCCAAATGTCAACGCTTTTCTCCCGTAACCATCGCCCCGACTTTAGCTATTTAGCTGGTGGTAAGACTCTGTCATTTTGAACACAAGCTGGCAGGGGCATCGCCAGTTTTAGGGGCTTAGTTAGCCTCTTTGTCAGTGGCAGACCTGCATTTTTGGGGCCTTGGACCTTGAACTGTTTTGGGGACCACTTTGCAACCACTGTCGTCTTCTTCAACAGTGTTGATCCACGACAGAATGGTACAAATTCTCTTTTTTGATACCTTACTAATTTTTTTATTTTTATTTTAAATATTATTTTGTATTAAATGACACTGTTATTTAAAAAAAAACACTCTCATACCGTAGATCCCAATATTTTGAAGCAATGGGGACTAAAGGTGTTTCTGGGGCCCCAAAGCTGAAGTTTCATTAGTTTCATAGCAGCCCTCTGTTTTTGCCACTAGCTATAGAGAGTATGGTGGGGGGGGGACTCCCAGTGGAGTTCTGCACAGTGTGCAGAGGGGGGACAGAGTGGTTTCAAGGGGTCCATTGTGGATGTTCATGCCAGTCGTCCATGCATGTCACGTAAGTAAGTCGGGGGGGTCTAGCAATCGATAGCTGACATGGAGATGAAGGGCTAATCCCAAACAGGCCACAAAAACATCTTGGACATAAAAGTGCTAAAAGCCTCCTAAGTACCTTCAGTGCCATCGGGCTCAGCCTGCTCCTCTCGTTGTTTCTGCTTGAACTTCAGGTTGCCATGGTGCATAACAGCGCCAGTCAGCTTGTAGATGCCCATTTTCTCCTCAGAGGTGAAACCCAGGATATCAATGGCAGTCTAAATGGGGATTAAAAAAAAAAAAAGGCGTTGATGAGCAGCACCATCAGACAAGAAGCGTCATGTCAGCCGGCTGCTCGTCCTCACAACTTACATCAGTGGCCATCAGCTCCTCGTTGTCATTGATGCTGGGCACAGTGATCTCACCCTGACTGATCATGGGGAAGTCGTAAGGGTTGGTGGTGATGAGCAGCGTTTCTGCAACGAAAGGGGGCAATCTGGTGAATCAAAAGCACAGAAAACCAAAGGGGGCTCCTAAACGGCGTGAAGGTGCGGCGCGTTCATACCGATGAGCTCAGGCTTCTGGTTGGTCATGATCTGGTAGAAGATGTGGTAGCTTCTTTCAGCCGACAGCTGGAAGGTCACTCTGGACTTCTCCAGCAGGTCTGTAAGAGGAGATTGGAAAGGCAGGAGTTACAAGATACGACGGGACGAAAGGAGCAAAGAAGAAGTTGTGGGATTCGAGAGAAGACTTACATGTCTCAATATCGGCGGAGGCCAGCTTTCCGGTCTGACCAAAGTGAATTCTGATGAATTTACCCTAAACGAGATAAACGTGGATATCAACATTAAGCGCAATAAGTTAGAAGACTTGAGCAAAATAAAAGAAAGGCTCGGCGGCGTGTAGCTTAACATGGAAAGGGACGAAGAGCTGAAACTTACGAAACGAGAAGAGTTGTCGTTTCTCACGGTCTTGGCGTTACCGAAAGCCTCCAGCAGAGGGTTAGCCGAGATGATCTGGTCCTCCAGAGTGCCCTGCAAGGAGACGCTTAAAAATTAGCGAGAAGCTACGATGCCATAGCGCGCGCGCGCGCGCGCGTCCTCGAACCATCCACGGAAGACATTGACGTGCCTGCATTTTGCCAGCGGAGGGCGCCTCCTTCTTCTTGTCTCCGACGCAAGCGATTGTCGCGAAGTACTGGATGACACGTTTCGTGTTGACAGTCTTTCCGGCACCAGATTCTCCGCTGAGGAAAAGAAGCACATTAATTTCAGCAACGGCTCCTATTAGCCCATGGAGCAGTGAACACATCACTCGGGAGGACCTCGTGAGTGGAGACTTACGTGATCAGGACGGACTGGTTCTCGCGGTCTGTGAAGACAAAAACGTTCAAAAAGGTTGAGTATCTCGCTCGAATGTGCTCGGGATTAGCACTGCGCGCAGAATCGGACACCGAGTATACCTGTCAACATGTTCTGGTAGGCGTTGTCGGACACGGAGAAGATGTGTGGTGGGGCCTCCATTCTCTTCTTGCCTCTGTAGGCTGCCACGACCTCAGCGTTGTACACCGGGAGCCACTTGTAGGGGTTCACGGTGGCACAAAACAGCCCAGAGTAGGTCTACAAACATTACAGGACTTTTCGTGAGCCATCGTGGACAAAGTCGAGCGGCATGCTCTTTCTCTTTCACCACCCGCACCTGCCCAGGTATTCACTTACGTAGATCATCCAGGCTGCGTAACGCTCTTTGAGGTTAAACAGCACAGCGGGCTCGTTCAAATGGGTCATCATGGCCATGTCCTCAATCTTGTCAAACTTGGGAGGATTCATGGGATGGACGTCATCCTCCTTGACAGTCACGGTCTGGAAGTCAAAATAAGGTGGTCAGGAATATCGGAGACGCGGCGACCGCACTCTCAACCCTGATTCTTTCCAGTCCGCTCACCTCTCCTTTCTCGGTCTTCACGGTGGCTTTGCCCCCTTCCTTACTCTGGAGAGTGCCCTTGATGTACAGCTCTTTGGCATCAGCTACGTAGACGGCAGTTTTGGCATCGAATGGCTTGTTCTGAGCCTCGATTCTTTCTTTCTCCGGTTTTCGGAGGTAAACGGCTGCTGGGCCATAAACGGCCATCTCCGCGTCGGTACTCATGGTGGCACTCGCTGTTAATGAGAACAAAGACGAGCTCAATGAAAACGTCTGCAGCAGCGAGGGATATTAAGAAACGGAAAACCATCCATCCACCTACAGGGTGCAAGGCAGAACAATCCCTGGACTGGACGCCAGTCCACCACACAGACACACACATCACGGCCAGCTTGGCATCCCCAATCCACCTAACCTGCATGTTCTTTGGACTGCAGGAAGAAACGCAGGCGGACACAGGGAGAACATGCAAAACCAACACACGGAGCACCCGGGGACTTGAACCCCGAACTCCTTGTTGCCTTTCGCTAATATCCTACTCATTCAAAACCTGTCCATGCCCCAATTCCGTTTAAGCACACCATAGGGTTGCAGGGTTTCATAACCTATTTAAGCAGCATTAGCTGCAAGGCAGGACCCAACCCTGGACGGGGTGGTAGTTTGGGAAAAAAATAAACACAATATACGATTGTGAGCATAATAAATCGGTAAAAATTAATCGTCCTCATGTCACCTAGATCTGATTGTAGGTCTGGCCTCAGATTCCAAAAATCAAAGAAGGTGCCCACTGCCTCTAAAGACTAAAGGGCAAGCAATAAAATAACTCATATAGATCTAATACATATTTAGATGTAAGTTATATATAAATATATTTTTAAAAAACGCTAAAATAATTGATCAATGAATGCAACTAATTCCCCCTCATCCCTCCTCTAATGCACACATCCTCACCTTGTTGGGCACCAGTCTAAGGGGGCAAATTGGTCTGACGTTCCACTTCACTGCAAAATAAAATGAAAATAAATGTAAATTTTTAAATGCACATTTTTTAAAATTGTAAATTAAATATTCAAGGAGAATCTGATACCCTCAGTCCAACTACTGACGACTTCAGTAGCAACCCCCCTTGCACACCATAGCTTTAGCTTTTCTTTTTGTGACTAACAGAAATCTGACAAATTAACCCATCAAGCAGCAGGGTCTTCTCTGAGAGTGGGAGTCCATCTGGATTCCATAGACCCTTTAGTCTTCTTGCATCGGTGGAGGTTGTAGTGATTCCCTCCTGCCTAGGCTCCGTCAGACATGCGTGCCTGGGGAACACCTTCCTGGCTCAAGGTGTGTAGAGGCACCTCCATGCTGTGACGAGAGGGGACACTCACGCTAACATTTTCTTCTCCTTCCATCCTCCGCCGCCAGGAAAAGGCACAGAAAAGAGGCTGCCTAACCCCGCCCCGACGCCCAGGGAAGACTCCGCCCCGCCCCTTCTGGTACCTGCCCTTTAAAGCCGACGTGATCCCGGAAGGTGGCGTCTCACGTCAAACTGACACTGTAGCAGGTCGAAGCTCCAGGTACTTTGCTGACTCGCTGCTAAAACGCTGTTTTCTTTTTAAGCCGTCCTTTTCTTTGTTTATTTTATTTAAAGGGTTTACGTTTTTTTAGCTGGGCACCGTAGTCTGCTTTACCGGCCAAAGTTACAACTCTTAAAAAATACATAAAGGTGCCAGAGCTGCCATTGGGGAACCATTTTCGGTTCTCAAATGACCCAACCACAAGAAAGTTCCAGAAATAACTTATATCTATCCGAATCTGTAACAGGTTCCATAAATTATAGCGAATAAATGACACTAGACTTGAAAAATACCAAGGGGCTGACGATTTTACAGGACAATCACAAGGGCTAAGTTCACGTTTTCTTGATCTGTCAGCATCCTTCAAAGTAGCCTACGTTTCCATGCAAGATTTCGGTTTTCTCCCCCAACCCTTTCAAAGCCCCAAGCACCATCTTCATATTCAAAGAGCCCACCACAGAAGGTAAAGGCCAAGCTATAAAGCGCTCTATAAATGAAATGAATGACTGAATCCACTTGCTCCCCCTTTTCCTAATTCTTCACTGTTCCCTGCCCTCCAATTCCCCCAGAGCTCCCCATCCATACCTACACACACCTCGGCACCTCAGCCACTTACCACGAGTCGGAGGCCGATAACTTGTGATGGAGGCGGATGGCAGCGGCTTTTATTGGGGCCGTTCTGCCAGCCCAGCACCAACTCGCCAACTATATTTGGGCAGGGCGCTTTTTTTTCTTTTTTTTTCACTGACTCAATCAAGGTATCAATTATCCCCTGTGCTCCTCCTCCTCCTCAATTTAAATTTGGAATAAGCTTCTCTTCGGGTAATCAAGACACGCAGCGATAAATATCTGTAACAGTGCCAAAACGCGTAATGTTAATATTCCATATGTTGAGCTATTTACTACCCTGGATGCTGATTGGGCTAACAGCGGGGGGCAAACGGGATGGTTTACAGACGGAGAGCAGGGGGGCTTCCATGTGCGCTCATAAAGTTAATCGACAAGGAAACACATTTAATTTATAGCGCTGTAGAATAAAAGCATGGTGACCGAAAAGTCCGCTCGCAACACACCGGTGCACCGCAGGATTTCAAAAGGGGGTCGTTTCTTGGATTTTTGTTTTAAGTTCTGAACAAAAATAACAAATACAATGCATTCTACACCACCTCAAGTGTTTTGCTGTTTCTACTATGAGGGCGCTATGCCCCTCACCTTATTAATAAAAATGGCATTTACAAGGGAATAAATGCGTTGTTGACTCATAAAAAGGCATTTATAATGCAATACATTCGTTATGGAATCATCAGCTACAGAGCCCGACTGCGGTAAGAAATTCTTCACACACGAAAAAATAAAACACCTGATGGGTTTACAAGAAGCACCATGTGTGTTTAGGGTGAGAATTCGTTTGATTCATGAAAACGGCATGCCGCTGATCCTGAGAATAAAAAGACACTCAGAGTGGAATAAATGAATTGTTGGCTATCGATGAGAGCAAAGGGGCGATGTCTAAGCCTGCAGCGCCACCCTGAGGTCGTAGGCGGCAACTGCACAAAGCCCCCCAGTGCGCCCAAACTTCCCTTGCTCTCCTTTTTGTCTTTTCGGGTGATTTTCTGTTGAGTTTGTCACCCCGCCAGGCATTTCTTCACGTGTCCCCTTATCTGCCACCCGTGCACTCAATCGAATGAAAGGATGTTTTGGGGGGCTATAAAATAACATTTGTAGAGGCTCTGGTTCTTTTAATTGTAGGTAGTGTAATGGTTATCAAAACATATAAAGAAACGTTTATATTCGTTATTAAAAATGTTTAATCCTGACACACAATGGCACCCATGACCCCTGGAAATCAATCAATTTTACAATGCGTTACGTTTGGGCATTTTTATGACCCTCACTATAAATAGTCCGCATTGCTCTTTAACTGCGTTCAATGAAATGTGCTGAAGAGGGAGAAGTGCATCTCATCGTTTATTTTTAGGGGGTCCTTTTCCCCACTTTCTCTGTGGAAGTCACGTCAAAATAATCAAAGATATTTTGGTGTTTTAGTCAGAAACGTTTCACCCATCCGCTCAGAAAGAAAGACGTACATTACGAAAGGCGCTATATATTGTTAAGAAAGAAAGAAATTACTAAAGGCGCTATATATTGTTAGGCTAGAAAGAAAGAAAGAAAGAAAGAAAGAAAGAAAGAAAGAAAGAAAGAAAGAAAGAAAGAAAGAAATATGTAAATTACTAAAGGCGCTATATATTTTTAGGCTAGAAAGAAAGAAAGAAAGAAAGAAAGAAAGAAAGAAAGAAAGAAATATGTAAATTACTTAAGGCGCTATATATTGTTAGGCTAGAAAGAAAGAAAGAACATGTACAGTACATTACAAAAGGCGCTATGTAATGTTAGGATAGAATGAAAGAAAGAAGTATGTATAGTACATTACAAAAGGTGCTATATAATGTTATACATTTTCAAAGATGCCATATAATATGAAGCTGGAAAGTAAGAAAGAAATATGTAAGTTACTAAAGGCGCTATATATTGTTAGGCTAGAAAAAAAGAAAGATTACATTACGAAAAGTGCTATATAATACAACTGAAGGCTGGAAAGGGCTTTGAATTGAATTTTTTAAATCAATAATCAACTAATCGTTTACATTATCATAAGTAAAGATAACAAAGAAAACCCCAACTCACCTCAAAAGAAAACAATACACATTTCATAAGAAAATTTAATAAGAAAAATTGTGATAAGTTAATGATAAGAATATATTTGTGGTGAACACGCCAACTTTTCACAAAAGAATTCACAAATATGCGGTCATTTTTTGGGAATTTATATTCTAAATACACTCTGACCTCCACAAGGCCATGAAGGCTGAAAAGAAAGAAAGAAATATTTACATTATGAAAGGGGTTATATAATATGAGGCTGGAAAAATAGAGAAAAATATATATTATGTAAGGCGCTATATAATATGAGTTTGGAAAGAAAGAAAGTTTCAACAGATTTAATCGTTTTAAATAAATGAGCAAAAGTGTATTGAATGTTTCATTTTTTAAATGAACAATGTTTTATATCAGCGCTTGAGCACATTCCTTATTGAAAGTAATTTTATTATCTTATTATTTATACATTTATATTCTTACTGAGTTTGCAGTCTACATGTAATTCAGAATAATGACCTATAAAGCACAGCGTTCATGCCAACGAGATTTGGTGTTATAATAATAATAATGTGATAAATACACAAAAACTACAACAAGCAGCCGCATATTGGAACGCATGTAATCCTTTAAAAAGGCTTCAAGATTATATTTTCTTCATTAACAACTTCGTGCAAAAGACCAGCAAAAGAACCCATGTGTTAATAAACAAACGGCGCCCATTCGGAGAACATTTCACACGTGCGTGCAGTGACACTTATTTTGTAAAGACCGATTTAAAGGCTGTAAATAGTAAAGAATAAAGTCTATTATCATCATCATCATCATCATCATCATCATCATCTTATTATTATTATTATTATTATTATTATTATTATTATTATTAT
>JANRMT010053746.1:0-16870 GCA_026402145.1 Polypterus bichir lapradei | reverse complement strand
AGATAGATAGATAGATAGATAGATAGATAGATAGATAGATAGATAGAGTGTGCGCGTGTCTGTGTATGTCTAACACGATTACATTTAAAGGTGCTATGAGAGGGAACAGCTGATGGATTATGAAATTGTCATTTCTCATGTGTGGCCATCAACACTGAAAAGTTAATATTTGTAGGAATTGTGCGCATTTTGCTGTGAAAAATGGGAATGGGAGAAAACCACCATGGAATAGTCTGTTCAGTTTTTTTGTTTCCTTGTCTCAAGATTGACATTTATCGAGTTGGCTGACGCCTTTATCCAAGGCGACTTACACCATTTATGATACAATTGGTTCCATTTCTTTTGTGTTTCCAGTTGAAGCCCAGGCAGGGGAAGTGACTGACTCAGGGTCACACGGTGGAGTCAGGATAACCCCAGGGTCTGAAGTCCAAAGCCTTTATGACACAGTCTGCACAGGGCGTGAACTTCGCCGCATCCCCGAGCCCGCCCCCCCCATGGTGGAGTTATCAAGTTGTCGTCTTTGTCGTGGACGACATTAAATGAGGTGACTGCTATAAATGGCGCTTGTGTGGGTGGGGCTGTGCGATGGACTCAGGGTGGGTTCAAGCCCCGTGACCATCTTGAACACTTCTCTGGAAAATGCAGATTCCGAGAAGGGGTGGGTAGACACGTAAGATTAATTTGAAGGTGTTGAATTTGAAGTGTATGGAGTATTTTATTTATAGGAAAGAACCCAATGGTTCTTCGGATAAAACATAGCGTGGCGTAGTAGTTATGGCATTGGACTTCAAGTCCTGCTTGGTGGTCCAAATCCCACCTCTGACACTGTGTGACCATATAAGTCACTTCTCCTGGCTGTGCTCCAATTATATATTTCTCAAATGGTGTATTAGTCTCGTCGGTAATGACGTATTCCTTATCACTGAGGTATTCTGAATGCGGGGGGTTGATACACGTGAAGCATAACAAATGCAAAAGAAGATAAATTTCAGTGACACTTTTTATTCGTCAAATAAAAAGGTGGAAGAGTTCACATTTAAATTCATATTGTATGATTTTCTGTGGTCCATCCGTTGAGTTATTCTCTAGTGTCTTACTCTTCACCTTCTTTGACCTAAAAAAAAAAAGAAAAGCACAACATCAGTTCAGACTCCTCGTTTGTATTTCTCTTTAGAAAGCGCGCACTTATTTAAAGTACTTTCCATGCACCACTCTTCGGTTACAGTAAATCGATTTCTTTTTGTTTTTTTTTTACTTTTTCTGATTTTCTCCTTTAGAATAAGTTCCCGGTTTTCTAAATATTACAAAATGTGCATGAAAGGTTAGCAAAGGAGCGAGTTAGTGACTGCAGGTTTACCGTCTAACCCGTGGGAGCGGAATGGTTTGGGGGGGGCTAGTGCCGGGCGCCGAAAAACGACCGTCTGCTCCGAGGAGCCGACAAACCTCCAAATGTTTACCGGACCGAAAAGAGACCCCCAGGGACCATCTGTTTTACTGAATCTGCAGCAGTTCTGCATGCAGGAAGCATTTAATTTCGATGGATGTGCAGATTGCCCTGGCCGATCGCCGCCAATTTCAGTCCTGCGATGGCTCCGTTCCCATCTCGACACATGGCTCGTATTTTTAGACGGCGAGGTGTGATCCGAGAAGAAGCTCCAAAAATGGAGCGGAGCAGGTTTAGTTTTAATTGAATTTAATTAATGATATTAAAAAAAAAATGTGGCTCCGGTCCATCACCTCTGGAGTTTCATTCTCGGAGTGGATCGGGTGGCCAGCTTGGAATCTCTCGAATGCCACGATCAGTTCATCACACATGAACATTTACGGCCAAAATTTAATATGCTCCAGGAGTAGCGGCCATTAGGGTCTTAATGAAAAGTTCTGCGAGTCCTCTGTGAAGACCCCTTAAAACTATACAACAAGCTAAGATGACACCGGGTGGGTGCGCCTGTGCTCTTCTTATCCGCTGCGTGCCTTTCACGATTCTAACGGTCTATACAGTGCCGTCTACATTATCCATTTTTAAAATGCTGTTCGTTATTTATATACAGTGGATACAGAAAAGTACTCGGTTTCATTTTAATACATTTCCAAAACTTTCTGAAAACACGTGTATGGGTTATTGAATGTAGACTGATGGGCAAAAATGGCGAATTTCACCGTTCAAAATGAAATCTATAGCACAATAAGGCGTGCAGAAAGTGAAGGGGTCTCAATATTTTCTAAATACACTGTATCTATTATATAGTATTTTTCATATCTGTCTCTCTAGTTATCTGTCCATCCATCTATAGTGCCTTTTATATTATATATGCAACTTGTTAGCAATCACATAGTTCTTTTATTCAATCTAATATACAGTATATTTATTTTATCTATTATATAGTGCATCAAAGCTATATTCATAACATTTCATAGTATACAGTTTAATGTATATAATGTAATTCATGTAGCATCTTCCTCAAGTGAGCACTTGGGCATCGCTTGCAGTTTTTGGGAGCTTAGTCCTTCTGGTAATGCTGCTAATCGGGGGGGGGGACACCTGTGATCCAAGAAGCCCTCCATTAAGGATGCACTGCCTTAGTATTGCCCAGGCATTGCTTCGGGATAAGCACTGTCAGGTTAGTTGACTTTTTGCCAGTGCCGCACGCAGAATGCCGAACTGCTCCTGTAATATCTTTAAGTAGCACACATGACCCCAAGCAATCTGTAGGTACCGGACTTTTTTTGTCCATATCCCATCCATTACAATGAGTTCTATAGTTTTATTTCTCTCCACTCCATCCGGCGGCGTCTCTTTGTGCTAACCACGCCCTTTGTCACGCCTCATTGGTGAATTTGTAGTCACGTGTTTGGAGAAGCTCGCATACTTTAGCAGGGCTGGAGATTTGCCGTCTGTCATATACAGTACAGGTGTGAAACTTCGGTATACCTGATTCACTTTTGGATTTTTGGATTTAAGATATCAGCTTAATAATAATCATGTCTTTTCCAATTCTTTGTATTTCGCATCATTTCAGCTAGAATTAAAATTATGGCCGCTCAAGAAGCCTATTGAGAGACAGAACAGCTGAAGGTGTTGTCTAAGAGTAAATTTCAGGATTTTTGCCAATTTAGGGTTACAAGCAGGATTTAACGGCAACTGAAAGGAAAATGCCTGATATTAAATGCTGCTATCCGTGGCAGGAACTTTGCTACCAACAGATGCCATGCATTTTACCGCTTATTGTTGCAGAACTGAGATATTGATATTAGGTTAAGAGCTTTTCAGAGCACCGCTTGATAGATTTATTGATAATTCTCTAGCCCTTATAATGATGATAAGAATCTGTTTTCCAGAATCTTGTAATCTCATTCCAGAGCTGCTGGCAATGCTCTAATTTACGTTCTTCTTTTTGTCAGATGTTATCGCCCATCAGCACTAAGGTATCTATGAGATATGTTTAATTGGTGCATAGGTTTGTACAGATTATGTCTGCTTGGTTAACCATGACATCACTTTGTACAGGGATTTCCTAGAGTGAAGCGTTTTCCAGAATTTTATGCTCCACCATTGCCTTGGTGCTTGGACGTTTGCTGTCCATATCTAGGGTGCAGTGGATGTTTTTACCAAGTGTGATGCCATAGATTGGAGGTAACGGCCAGTGTTTCACAAGCACTGACAATGTGATGGAAGATGTCATCACATTTTCTACACCGGTGACACAGACTCTGTCCTCCTGGTTGTAAGAGTGTGTGGCTTTATCTAATGCTTAGTTTTCAGCACCTAATCTTGGATGGAAAAATACAGGCTTCAGATGATGGGGTGACGGACTGCCATTTCATCCAACTAAATGCCCACTCGCTATTTACATGCGCCATCTCACGTAGTTTCAGAACAGCCTTTGCATTGGTTTCCTCTTCCACTTATGGTCCTGATGCTTTTGTAATTCCTTCACAAGTATGCTAGCTGCCTCCTCAGCCGATTGTTTGCTATTCAGATTAAGTTATGAGGAGAATGCTGGAGTTTTTTGTGGATGGAACATTTCAGATTGTTTTGTGTCATGTATTCTGATCACACGAATAACTTCATCCGCCCTTTTCTTCTGAGACACAGGGCATGCTTAATGATCGATCTTTGGTGGAGTGACTTGATATTTATATGTCCTCTCCTGTTCTTACCATCTTTATAATCTCTCTATGTCTGCTTTCTCATGATGGCAACGATTGATAGTGAGAGGTTGTAGTTGGGAGTCACTCAGGCATCGCTCTTCTCACTGCACCGCGTGATACTAAACAGCATCCCTTTACATAAGCTGCTTCTGTTCATATAAGGACTCATAGAAAGGTTAAAACACTCCTCCAAGGTTGAATAGTGAATTGACGGGGAACTGAACCAGTGACCACATGCCTCACACCCCAATACTTTGGCTACTAAGGGTCACACTTCCTGAAGCCTTGTGCTTCTGACAGTAACCGCCATCCCAAAATGCTGATGTTGGCATTCTCCAGTTTAAGTGTATCACTCAGGGTCACACACCAAGCCAAACAGGTGAGGACTGAACTAGTAAACCTGTGGCACTGACCATAGCCACTAGGTGGCCACATCTGTTTACTGATTGTCTGTTATAATGGGCCGAGTAAAGCCTGCTTGTGCCCAACACTGATCGTCTTACATGAGAGTGGTCTACTAAGGCTTGATTTGCTAAATAATTCATATTAAAGCCTTGTACAACATCTGAATGCCTAAAAAATGTTGTCTCTTTTTTTGTTCTACTAAAAATTAGGTCAAATACAGTCTGCCAGTTTCTTAGTTCGTAGTTCGTGCCTCTGTTTCTGTCGCACATAAAGGAGAAACTCACCTTGCCAACGTCTCGGCTCTTGGCCCTCAGCTTGTTGACCTGGGATTCTGCAATGTCAGCCCGCTCCTCTGCTTCCTCCAGCTCGTGCTGCACCTTCCTGAATTTGGACATGTGGGAATTTGCCTGTTCCTCCTGAAGTGTGAAAAGGAAGATGAATTGATTATGGAGGTGCTGTGGCATTGCCATTCATTCTAATACATCTCAGCTATTGCCATGTTGGCCATCACTGAATGGGGATATGAGAAGTAAGTACAATGACATTCTTAAAAGGTAACACCGAAGTGTCATTTCACATACTTTGTACATCAGCCCAAAAACGATGATTAAACACCTTGAAATAACGGAAGTGGCCGTCCCTGAGTGGTGACAAATATGTTGAAATGTGGTGGGCCATTCCCATCTGTGGCTGTTTTAAACATTTTGACACACTCTTTTTTTTTTCAAAAAAGTTGAATTTAATGTTGACCTGTGGAAATGTCTGCTGTTATACAACATAAAGATTATTTGTTTGATTGATTTAATAAACTTGAGATGTTTTTCTCCAAGAAAGCGACTTTCTCATTTTCTTTCCTCACATAATGTCTCTAATGCCCACTGGCAAGTCTAACCCTATATCATGTATTGCAATCTACAAAACACGGGAGACCGTCAGCTCAATGGAGCCTTTGATCCATGCAATTCATTGTTGTTGAGATTTTCCATTTTACATTGTTGCTTTGTTCTTCTTTATATATTAAAGAGTGGCTCCAGGCAAGGCTTACCAATAAGGCACCTCTAGAGCTACGAGGCAGTAGAACTATCCACCATGGCCTGAGGTTTCTCTGTTTTGAGCTTTATATGTAACAATAACTTGAAATTTAGGTGACACCCCCCCCAAGAATACCTGGCAGTGACCAACTTCCTACCAAGACTGGTCTGTGAATGCTTTAGCCCAGAAACGAATACCGTCCTCAGCACAGAGCTCTCCCATTATTTACAGATTCATATTCACTCACCGATTCCTCAGCCTGCCTCTTGTAGGCCTTGACTTTCAGCTGCAGCTTGTCAACCAGATCCTGAAGCCTGAGCAGATTTTTCTTGTCCTCCTCAGACTGTAAGAAAAAAACAAAATTTGAACTTAAGGGTAACAACCTCTGAAAGAGTGGCCAGCAAATCACCTGGAGTGGATAACAGACTAAGTGATTTGTACCTGGTAGCTGAGCTCCTTGACCCTCCTCTCATACTTCCTGACGCCCTTGATGGCCTCAATACCACGTCTCTGTTCGCCTTCCAATTCATTTTCCAGTTCCCTCACCTAGAAGGAAGAGAAGCACGTTAGCTGAGGCTTCCTTTCTGTGTCAATTCAACAGGCCGGGGTGTTCGAGACGGGACATACCCTGGCCTCCAATTTCTGGAGCTGCTTCTTGCCACCCTTCATGGCCAGCTGCTCAGCCTCATCCAGGCGGTGCTGCAGGTCCTTCACGGTCTGCTCCAGGTTCTTCTTCATCCTCTCCAGGTGAGCGCTGGTGTCTTGCTCCTTCTTCAGCTCCTCTGCCATCATGGCTGCCTGTAAAGAGCATAAAATAACAAGAAATATTCTCAAATCTATATAATCCAATCATCGGTCACAAGTGTCCAAGCCTATCCTAATAGCAGTGGGTTCAAGGAAAGGAACCGACCCCATAGAGTGGGCAGGTTTATTGCAAGGCCCACCTTAGCCATACACTCAACTAGGATCCCAAATTAGAATTGCCAGTTACCTTAACCTGCACATCTGTTGGGGATGTGGGAAGAAAAATGAAATGCCAAGAGTACCACTCAATATGTCCTCCCTCTCGATCTCTCCACCTGTGATCTCTCACTTAAAGTCACCTCCCCACCGTTAATTCCATTAGACCCTGTCAAGTGTTAGGCTTTAAATCCTACCCTGATGTTCTTTAAAACCAACCCCTAAAATCACTTCTGGTGTCAAATCTGCCAACTGAAACTACGAGACCACCAGATCACAGCACCATTTACACCACCGTCTTCCTGATGGGCCTTGAAGGGGAAGCCTTCAGCCTTTCTTTTCTCTGACGTGGGCCTGATGGTCTCACTGACTCCGACTGGTATCTTACTGCTGCAAACCAGTGGGATCGGAGACATTTCTCTAATCTCCTGCCCTCTGAAAAATTATTGAAGGGCCTAAAGCTTCCCTGGCATCAAACAGGTACCTCTGGAGCTATTCTCACGCCTTTACCACTCTGGTGCCAGCTCTGGCAGGCCTTTGCTACACTGGTGCCCTATCGCAGCTTGCTTAGGAGACGTTTTTGCTAAATGTTTGCTACTTTTAATAACAAGAGTGTTTTGCAAAGGGGATTAGGTTCGTGTTGAAGAAAGATGATTGGTGTTGCCCTCCATCATGCATTCAGCTTCACATCTTTAGCTGTACAGTCCTGTTGGTAGACCATGAACTTTCAAGTCATGCAGTAAATATTCCTTTTAGAATGGATCGGCTCTCTGTGACTCACATCAGTGATGGACTTCTTGGCCTTTTCTTCTGCATTTCTTGCTTCCTGAATGGCGTCGTCCACCTCTCCTTGCAGCTGGGAGATGTCAGACTCGAGCTTCTTCTTTGTGTTGATAAGACTGGTGTTCTGTGTGAAGAGAAACAAGGAGTCAGCAAAGAAAGAGGCAGATTGAGAATGGAAGACTATGCCCACCTTAAAAAAACTGGCCAACCTGAGTGTGCAGCAGCTGTACGCGCTCACTGGCGTCGATGAGCTCCTGTTCTGCCACCTTGCGGCCCCTCTCTGTCTGTTCCAGAGCAACTCTCAGCTCCTCAATCTCAGCCTGCATGAGGTTATTCCTGCGCTCCACCATGGCTACCTGCTCCTTCATGTCTTCTGAAGCTCTGACAGCATCGTCCAGGTGCAGTTGGGCATCCTGTTGACACATTAGGTCTTTAGACCACCATATCAACTATCAACAAGCCGGTTTTAAAAAGTCTTTTCTACCTTAAGCTGGCCTTGGACATTCCTGAGCTGCTTCTGGGCCTCAGAAGCTTGGCGGTTGGCGTGGCTCAGCTGGATTTCCATCTCATTGAGGTCACCCTCCATCTTCTTCTTGATCCTCAGGGCGTCATTTCTGCTGCGAATCTCAGAGTCAAGGGTGCTCTGCAGAGACTCAAGTGCCCTCTGGCTGTTCCTCTTGATCTGTTCCATCTCCTCATCCTTCTCAGCAATCTTCCTGTCCACTTCAGACTTCACCTGGTTCAGCTCAAGCTGGACACGGAGGATCTTAGACTCCTCATGCTCCAGTGAGGCCTATTTAACAAAGGAATAAGAACAGGTCTCTGTTTGTGCAAAGTGACAAGGAAGCAGCAGACCCAAGGCAGTGCTTGACACTCAGCAGAATCGTGGTTTTAATTTGACATGCCAGATCCTGGCTAGGGCTGAATCATAATTAATGAAATACCTCAGCCTCCTCCAGAGCACTTTGGATTTCACACTTTTCGGTTTCAATCTGCTTCTTGGTCTTCTCCAGCTCGTGGATCATCTTTCCACCTTCACCTATCTGTTCTGTAAGATCTGAGATCTCCTCTGTATAGAAGAATGGGGAAAAAAGCAATAAATCAATGTTCTCAATAAATTAGAAGTCAAATGAACAATGCCGAAAAATAAAGTGCTTAACAGAAATTATTATAGAGGTTATTTGGTTCTGGGAAAAGAGACATAGTCGAAGGTCAGTTAAAGAGAAATAAACAGTGGTCACTATATACACTATATCTCTATTGTGGCTGGATGGAAGGAGCCAACAAAGATAAAAATAATTTAAGGACCAAGAGATGAAAGCCATATTCAAAAGGAATGTACAAATAGTGTTAGAAAACAGACTTTGGGTCAAAACTGCCAAAGAAAATGATTATCTAAACCAGAAACATGGGGACAAAATCAGTCTCGCAAAAATGTTGTCACTAGGGATCCTAACCATAACAAAATCATCGCTTCTTTAACTGGACTTAAATTCGGAAAGTTTGGTTTAAAGTTCAATAAGGTGCCCAAAAACTGGGACGTCAAACAATATGCGCCACCATCTTCAATAGGTGTACTGCAATGATGTCAGATACCAGTTTGGTGCCCTGTTATGTTTAGCAGTGGGCACAGCAATAGTAAATAGCATGCCGAACTATAATAAATGAACAAAATCATTACAGTAATAGCTATTTGAAACAATAAAATGACAAAGCATCGTTATAAAATAAAAGTCCATATATTTAAGTAGCACTTGTCCCATAATCAAAGTGTTTCCCAAATATTTAAAGGTTTACAACAGAAACAGAAGCGTTGAGAAAACTCAAATAAATTACACTCTATACAAATTACTGTTCAAACATGAAAGACCAAATACAAATTAAATGCATGAAATACAACGTTGTGGGTTAGTGTAACAAACAAATAAAAAAAAAGGAATAAAGCAGGAGTAGATAGTAAACCCTCAAGACTAAAATTTAGAAATGAAATGGTACACAAGTCACTTACGCTGCAGGTTCTTGTTCTCCCGTTTCATGGTCTCCAGGTGTTCCAGGGCCTCCTCATAAGAGTTCTTCATCTTGAAGAGCTCGGTACTCAAAGAGCGGGCCTCTTTCTGGGCTGCCTCCAGCTCGGCCTGGCCCTCCTCAAACTTCTGCTTCCATTCTGCCAGGACCTGAAATGGTATCACAAAAGATCAGCATCAAGAAGAAGTTTTCTTGGTGAAAGATTTCAGTAAGAAACAAGCAGAGCCACCAGGTGTGTTTCTGTCGCACACGTCACAGTGGAGTCACTGAATTGTCTTGGGTACCTTGTCAAAGTTCTTCTGCTTCTTGTCGAGAGCAGCAGCCTGAGCGTTGGCCCTCTCCACATCAATCATCAGGTCCTCCACCTCACCCTGAAGTCTCTGTTTGGTCTTCTCCAGAGAGGCGCACTTGGAGTTCACGGCCTCAATGTGCTCCTCAGCTTCTTGAAGGCGCTGGGCCAGCTTCTTCCTGCAGATGGCATTCAGAGTTATAGCAGGACATCTCACATGAAACAATGTGGATGTGAAAGGTAGAAGGTTCCACTTACTTGGCTTCCTCCAGCTCCTCTGTTCTCTGGATGGCATCAGTCTCGTATTTGGTTCTCCACTGAGCCACCTCGCTGTTGGCCTTGGACATGGAGCGCTGCAGCTCAGCCTTGGCCTCCTGCTCCTCCTCATATTGTTCACGGAGGAGGTCGCAGTCATGACGAGCGGATTGTAAGCCATGAGCCAGTGCGTTCTTGGCCTATGAAAAGAAGACAATAGAATTTCAGAGGGAAGAATAGGAACCCACCTCAGGTCCTAAAAGTAAGGGTTTGTCTACGTGTTGTGCACTTAATTCTAGAAGATTACTTAGAAATAAAGGTTTTGCCTGATGTTAGGTTTAGTTCATGTAATTACTGTATGCAATAATAAGAATTATTCTTAAATTAAGGTCCGTTAATTGTATGGCCCAGTGTTCACTCTACATGGTGTTCTTAAGGATGGAATGGTAGTTTGAACCTTTGTCTCTTCCTCAATTTGTCTCTTCAGTTCTTCAATTTGTTGTGTGAATGCTTGTTTGCCTCGAGTAAGCTGGGACACCAAAGTTTCCTTTTCTTCAAGCTGTCGAGAAAACTCACCTGAAAGCAACAGCATAACACAAAGTGAGCTTCCCGGACCTCCACCTCCATCTTGGTGCAGTTCTACACAATAACAAATCAGGGAAATCAGCGAGTGCGGTTAATAAGGCGTACCGTTCTCTGTCTGGAGTCGGGCTCTGTGAGCGTTCAGGTCGTTAATCTGTCGAATGCCTTCATCACTCTTTGTCTTGATTTCACTAAGTTGGTCCTCCAGAGTGCGGCACATCTTCTCCAGATTTGCCTTTCAGGGAGACACAAACAAGTCAAAGATGTAACATCCTGTTGCATTACAACATCAATGGCGTAGTATTAAAAAAAAAATCAGTGTTTTGTACCTTTGCCTTTGCCACCGATTCCATGTTGCTGGACAGGTCATCGATCTCCATCTTGTATTCACTCTTCTCCTTCTCCAGCTTCTGTTTCACACGCTGGAGGTTGTCGATCTGCTCCCCAAGCTCGGCCACACTGTCGGCGTGCTTCTTGCGCAGGGCAGCGGCGGTGGCCTCATGCTGCAGGGTGGACTCCTCAAGGTCACGGCGCAGTTTCTGGAACTCGGCCTCCCTCTTCTTGTTCATCTCAATCTGGGCAGAGGTGGCACCACCGGCTTCCTCCAGCCTCTCACTGATCTCCTCCAGCTCCCTGGACAGGTCGGCTCTCTGCTTCTCAATCTTTGCCCTGGATGCACGTTCAGCTTCAATTTCTTCCTCCAGCTCCTCAATACGAGCCTACAGAGAGATAGACTCCATACTCAAATGATGGTTGAACACAAAGATCTAACATAGCTGGCTAAGCCCAAATCTTGTGTTTTCCATTACCTGCAATTCCTTGATCTTCTTCTGTAGTTGGGCACCCAAGGCTTGCTCATCCTCAATCTTGCTGAGGAATTGGCTTATTTCAAAGTCTTTCCTGCAGATCAAACATTGCGATGATTAGTTAGCACACTTGCTACCTCCTTATCTCAGGTACCTTGTGAAGGAGCACAATCTTACTTCTTGAGCTTCTCATCTGCCTGCTGTTTATCATTCTCCAGATCCATGACTGATTCCTGGGACAGCTTCAGGTCACCTTCCAGCTTTCTCTTGGCTCTCTCCAGGTCCATGCGCAGTTTCTTCTCCTGCTCCAGTGAACCCTCAAGCTGTGTGAAACACAAGAGACAAATGAGGAGTGTCTGACCCTTTGACATTCTTCAGCACATCATGAAACACCTTCCACCGATGTTTTTAATCTTACATCGTCCACTTGCTGCTCCAGCTTAGTCTTGGCTTTGGTCAGGGTGTTGACTTTGTCCTCCTCAGCCTGCAGGTCATCCAGGGTCTGCTGGTGAGCCTCTTGGAGGGCTTTCTTCTCCTTGCTGAGCTTGGCGATGTTCTCATCCTGAGTCGCCATTTCCTCAGTGAGGTTCTTCACCTGTGGTAAAGAGATGGAACAGAAGGGTGAACATTTGTCCAGCTACACGCAGGCCAGAGCTGTGGTTACAAAGAAATGGCTGAGGGACCTTGTTCTCAGTGGCATGTTTCTCCTTCTCCACTTTGGCCAAGGTGAGCTCCAGGTCATCAATGTCCTTCTTGAGTTCTGAGCACTCGTCCTCCAGCTTCCTCTTCTTGGCTGTCAGCTCGGCGTTCATTTCTTCCTCATCCTCCAGCCTTTCATTGACCTCCTTCAGCTTGGCCTCCAGTTGGATCTTGTTCTTAATGAGGCCTTCACATCTTTCCTCTGCATCTGCAAGACCCTCGCTTTCCTGTAAAGCAATAATTTCAAATGAATAGAACATCAAAGGAAAGGAACATTAAATTTGAATTCCAATGACTATTACGGTTATTATTGCTCTATTGCGCCCAAAAACCAAGGGAATGTGTGCAAAACTAAAGATTAACAATACCAGTAGAATGGGACTGGTCTGTTCCCTATGATAAACAAGTTTCATGACCTTCAATGTCCACTTACAGACTGGACTTGCAGCTGCAGGTCGTTCTTCTCCTGGAGGAGGGCCACCATCTTCTCCTCAAGCTCCTTCCTCTTGGCCTCAGCCTTGGCCAGGTCTTCCTTGCATTTGATGAACTCCTCCTTCATGTTGGCCATCTCCTTTTCTGCCTCTGCACTCTTCAGGAGAGGCTTGATCTTGAAGTAGAGCTTCATCCATGGCCAGTGCTTGACATTCATGAAGGAGCGGATGTTGTACTGGATGGAGAAAATTGCTTCTCTGTATAGAGGATGAAAGGAGACATGATCTGATTTAAGAAGGGTGTGCCACCTTGCAGCATCTCCAACATGGCATAATGGACCACATTAACCTTCCTTCAGGCCATATGTTAAAATTTAAACAAGTATACACCGAATCAGTCTTTGTTAATTATCTTGGGATGAAGTTTGTAATAAGAAGATTCCATATAACATAACATTTGGTTTTTAGGAAATCTGAGAGTCCTCCTTGCTTAAAAAAATAGGCAATTTAAGAAAAGTCATTCACCTCCTCTCCATCATCTTCACAAACTCCTTCCTCATGACGTAGCCTCTGCAGACAGCCTGAGTGCGGGTGATCAGAAGGGCCAGTTTTTCATCTCGCATCTCCTCCAGGGTACCCAGCAGACCGGCTTTGAAGAACACCTGTGGGGAATACACAAAGGGCAAAGAAGCATTCGGTCAACCCTGGCCATCAAGAGGTAGTCAGTACACTTTGGGATGACAAGCAGTGACCACAAATGGGCGCTCACCTTGGTGTGTCCAAATTTGTACTGAGTGTGGTCAACATCAATGGAACCCAAGAGCTTCTCTGAAGCCTTCTTGCTGTCAATGAACTGCCCCTCGGGGATGGCGCTGGCATTCAGCACTTTGTATCTGGGAATATCAATCAAGTGCATGTAGATACAGCAGACATGAAAAGGCACTATATAATATAAAGATACGTATGAAAGGGTGCCGTAAAAGATCACTAGATTTAAAAGATGCCATATTGGATAGAAAGAGTGAAAAGCACCGCATCAGATAGATAGATAGATAGATAGATAGATAGATAGATAGATAGATAGAGCACAATGTAACACATAGACAGACAGACAGATGTAAAAGGCACTGCACTCTGCAGTGGACTGGCACCCTGTCCAAGGATTGTTCCTGGCTTATGCCCAATGCCTGCTGGAATTTGCTTCAGCTTCCTCATGAGCTTGACCTTGAAAATTGGGTTAAGAAAATGGATGGATGGATGGATGGAAGGCACTATATAATAAATAGATATGAAAGGTGCTATGTAACAGGCAGATAAAAAGTCCTAAAATGGGGGTCTAGAGCAAAAGCCTCTATCTACAGCAGATGGAAGCATAAGGCACTCTATGGAGAAGACAAATAACGTGTGTTTCCATCCATCCATTTTCAAAAGCTGCCTAATCCAATTCAGTGTGATGGGTTGTAAATTATTCTGCTGGCACCTTTTTATGTTTTCTATGCTTTTTCTCCCATCATGATCCTAATTTCCTCATGAGGGTATTGTAGGAGAGCTGGAGGCCATCAGATTTATAAGGCACCAGGTGAGAACAAACCCTAGATGTGATGCCCATTCATCACAGAATGTTTATTTAACGTACAGTATAAATTATTATCAGTTCTTGTGCCTCTGTATTGGAATAGGTGGCCTCGTAAAATGATGGAATGTATGAATGAATGAGTCAATTTACTGAACTCAGGGCTGAAGGAGAAACAAGCACCTCTGCAGTCTGTAATCTCAACAGCCCACTGATCTTGCATGGAGCCCACTCACAAAGCAGGGCACTGCTTTGACTGACTGCCATATTGAACCCAAGTCCAGGGAGATGGCAGAGCTAATTGCTACACTACTCTTCTGCCCACTACATATTAAGATGAAGAAGAAGAAGAAGAAGAAGAGAACCTCTGCTTGAAGTCACCGTAGAGGATTCTGCTGGGGAATCCCTTTCTGCAGATCCTGATGCCCTCCAGCACACCGTTACACCTGAGCTGGTGGATGACCAGGTAGTTCTCCATGATACCTGAAGAAGAACACAAACTTTAGGTCAGCCTTTTCGGATTCATCAAAGTGTCAAATTCACAATTCATTTTTCAATCCTGCACTGCTTTGAAGACTTGCATTCTCCCTTGGACCATTATCTCCTTTAAAAATGTAAATGTATCTGGCTAAGAATCTCCTTGTGCTAGCTACATGGGATGAATAAAAACAGTTGAAGTCTTCAGTTACCTGGGGTCTTGGATTCATTGGGAATCAAGCAACGCACAAAGTGAGGATGGGTGCTCCTCAAGTTGGACATCAGCTTGTTCAAGTTCTCCTGTGGAGTGAAAGTAACGCCATCAGTTGATCACAAGTTCTGATGTTTGCCGGGTCCTTACTCAGTCCATTGCAGACAAATGGACGACAGTTAATGATTACGATAGTAGGGAACAATGGGAAATGGACGAGTCCATTTAATTTACAGAAAAGTTGTGGAATTCAGGAATTCCTTCAATATACTCTGGGGCAACAGGCGCCAAACACACCATACTTCAACTAGAAGGTGAACATCATCCATGTTTATCTCGTCCAAAATGGCCAAAACAGGTACTAAGGTCATCAAGTGCCCGCTTTGCTAGGGCACGCCCTACACTTAAACCATTTTTGGCCAAAATATTTACAAATTTCTGAAATAGTCTTGGGTTTAAAAGCACTGTTAATGCTCTAATGGTGCTACTGGCATACTTGCCTTCATATATCTGATTAAATTGTGTTTTATTATAATGGTTTGTTTCCAGAATAAAGGGTTTAAAAAGTAAAAGTCAAATAGCCAAAGATACGCACCCTGAAGAGGGCAGACACAGTCTGGAAAGAAGAACCCTTCTTCTTGCCACCCTTCTTGCCACCGCCCTCTAAATGAAAGGAAACAGAATGACATGTTTTTCAATTGCAATTTCTGTAAGAAATAATATTTTGCTATATATACTGTACAGTATGTTACTGCCTTAGTGTCTCGCCCAGCCTGGAATAAGGTGAGAAGTACAACTCAACTTTCAAGGAACATTCACTCACCTCCCTCAGCACCGGAAAAGGCCGCATACAGGAAAGACAGCAGTTTCAGAGAAGACTTCTGGTAGAGCCCCACAACGGTTTCATTCAGGGGGTCCTTGTTCTTGTCCAGCCAGCCAGAGATGTTGTAGTCCACAGTGCCGGCATAGTGGACCAGGGAGAAGTGGGCCTCAGCCTTGCCTTTGGCGGGCTTGGGCTTCTGGAAGTTGTTGGACTTGCCCAGATGCTGGTCATACAGCTTGTTCTTGAAGGAAGTGTCTGTGGCCTTGGGGAACATGCACTCCTCTTCCAGGATGGAGAAGATACCCATGGGCTGGTGTGGAATAAATGGAATTTATTGAAATGCAACCCTGAAGAGTGAAAGGTGAATTCTGAAGACAAGTCATCCTATGGGCCTACCTTCTCAATGAGCTCAATGCAGGCCGCCAAGTCCATACCGAAGTCAATGAACTCCCAGTCAATGCCCTCCTTCTTGTACTCTTCCTGCTCCAGGACGAACATGTGGTGGTTGAAGAACTGCTGCAACTTCTCGTTGGTGAAGTTGATGCAGAGCTGCTCCAAGCTGTTGAACTAATTATAAGAACATACCACAGATGAGCAACCAGACATCACATTGACAAAGTCGGGGGTAAAGGGTCCAGCGGCGTATGACTCACATCAAAGATCTCAAAACCAGCGATGTCCAGCACACCGATGAAGAACTGCCTTGCCTGCTTGGTGTCCAACATCTGGTTAATACGGATCACCATCCACAAGAACATTTTCTCATAGACGGATTTGGCCAAGGCACCCACAGAGTTGTTGACCTGAACAAATGCAAAGGCCCGGGCATTTTAATCAAGCATTCTGCTTCTTTTGGACTTTTACACGAAAGCAGTGGACTTTTTGGTTCAATTTCAAAGTTAAAGGTTTACCTGCTGGACGGTCTGACCCTTGGTCACAAACTCATTTCCGACTTTCACTCTGGGGTAGCAGAGGGCTTTCAGCAGGTCGGCGGAGTTCAGGCCCATGAGGTAGCTGATTTTATCAGCAACTGTGGGTAAAAGACAAAAAAAAAAAAAAAGAGGTCCATTTTAATCATTGGAAGCATTGCGATGAGGGACAACACACCCCTCTTCAACATCAACGTGTGCTTCTTCTGACTGGCAAAAAACGCCAAGGTAGACATTCACACATTATTCATTAAACAAAATATCTAGCATACGACGCTCCCAGCCTTTCGACATGCGGGCTAGCGGCTAACGCACAGAACTTAACCTGCAAGAACGCCAGGTCATCTCCCACTTCTGGTGTCAACCTGAACTAGTAGTCATGTTTAGGGCCACATCAGTGGTCTAAGACCCTCCATAGAATTTCAGGGGGTAGTGTGC
>JANRMT010053740.1:19386-32220 GCA_026402145.1 Polypterus bichir lapradei | reverse complement strand
ATATAAAACACTTGGTATCATTACACTTTGATTTTAAGGTCAGTTCTCACTTTTGCAAAGGAGCCGAGGAATGTTGATGTAAATTCATTTATAAATAGTGTTTTGCAGAAATACTCCAGCACCAATTGCTTTAACTATGAAGAAAATCATGCCCAATCAAATTATGTGCATGTATAACAGAAATCCAGCCATCTCTTAAAAAAAAAAAATCCAAGTCACTGATTGAACACATCCACCCACAATGCTAGATAAATTCACAGCCACCAATCAAAAACAGCCTACTGATTTATAAAATGACATCAGGCACAATTTTGCCGGAATGAATTCAGTAATTGAGAAATCTGAGAAAGACTCAACTTGGAAAAAAAATATCTGTCCACAATGGAAAATCCAAGAGATGAAACGGTCAAAAGAGAGACGACAGAGTGGCTAACACAGAACATGCAAAATTCAAAAATACCAGAAGAAATTAAATTCACATTCAACTAAACCAGATCAAAATCCAAAAATCAAACTAAAAGAGTTGTAACGAAGAAGAAGAATCTTTAGCTCTCACCAAAAGGAATTAGCAAAAAACAGTAAGATGTTTTCAATATACTAAAGCTACGATGCCTAGTGCAATGCCATTATATATAATCAGGCTCTACTGACAAAAAATGTCAATGGCATAGTCCATAAAGAAAATCCATCGCTTAATATGATTGTTATACTGATAAAAATAATTATTCATTGAAGACAGAATAACAATGTGCAAAAATGTGCAGAAACTATTCTTAAGAAACCAAAAAAAATCATGACACCCTACACATACTGAGCATAACACTCCCTGATATTGCACACTCTCCTGTGCCAGCATTGTTGCCCCTGCCATGCATTTCTCCTCTCCTTCCTAGGGCATTGCTGGTCAGGACATTGTCAGGGCCTCTACCCTATGTAGCCCTATCCTGGGTGCCACTCAACTGTCAACCATGTCAGGTCGGTTTAGGTTAGGGAGCATGCACTGGTACAGCACGTTGCCACACCCATCACATGAAAAAGCAACTCGGGATCCTGCGGGCCCCGGGTGCTGCTGTGTAGAAGGCAATGCCTCAGCACCACACCATTCAGATCCCCGATAGGCCTTACCCTTTTGGCTCTCTGACGGTTTTGACTCTTCTGGGGATGAGTCTCCTGAGGGCTTTTCTTCTCCCCCTTTATAATTCCAGCAGCCATCCTATGAGCAACTTCAGCAGAGCTAATCCCGCAGAGAGCAGAAGAGACTCTTTCTGCCGTTTCAGACCTGCAGGAAGTTTTTCTGGTGGCTGGAGTGCCAATCCTGCCACCAACCCCCAAGATTTCCCTGCAAGTTGGAGGACTGTTTGCAGGGCCAAATGCAGTTTAATGTCACACTCAAGACCAGACCATTTATTAAATTGAACATTACAGGAATTTTAAGAGTGCTCTTTCCTATTTTTAATTTTACTTTATTTTTAAAAAATCATAGTAACCAAGCTTAACTCAATCAAGAGACAATAACAGCACATGCAATATATGTTCTACCAGACACTCCATGGAAATCATAAAAAGTGGACTAATCTTTCCAGTAAAAGACCAATTGCAAGTGAGAGATTAATGACCTATAAAGCTTCTTCCATGTTTTCCAGTCTTAAACTAAATATCTCAAAATATAACACAGAGGAAACAAATTCACGTTCATGTCCCCTTTGACAGAGTAGTGATAAATGTTCTTAATAAATGGGAGACAATACAGGAATCCTGCAATATATAAAGTAACGGAAAGGGTCATTTTCCAGAATCTCTGCCATCTGGTTCAAGACCCACAGACCATACAGTATGTTCTGCTACCAAGAGCTTGTGTCTCTGGTCCCATGTCCCCTTTAAAGACATTAATACATCATTAAAAGGCGTCACTTTCTTACTTGTCCACGCATACTGAACACAAAACATGACACTGTGCCAAACTCTAGCTGTACCTTTCCAACTATTGTCAGATATGGAAAATGCAGATATGAAGTATCTTTTATCATGATCATCTTTTACAAGCCAAGATTACTCATTTGGTTACACTCTCAAAACAGATGCTCATGAAAAACCACAGCTGTTTTGGCATGCATCCTTATTTTGCAGACTGTTTACTCAGAGCAGGCAGGCCACTTTTTTCATCTTTTTGGTAATCTGTATAACTGTAGTGGGAATAATAATTCAGCAACTTTTCAAGTTTTTTAAAGTGATCCAAAAATCGACAGACTATTAAGTTCAACTTTATTGTCATATGAACACAGCACAATAAAAGTTCTATTTGCATGTCTCCCACAGACCAGTGACAGTAGTACAGGTACAATACCAACAAAGTACAAACAATGAATGGCTATGGAGTAGCCTTCTGGTCTATGGATTGTCACACACGTGCGATTAGGAGACAACTAAAGGGCCTGAATAGTAGTAATTCCATGCCTGACCAGGGGGTGGCGAGGTGCACTAATTGTCTCTCTCAATCCCTTACAGACCCTTCTCGGGAAATCCTGCCCGGTTCCAGCGCCACCAATGACGTCACTTCCAGTTCCGGCCCTGATGACATCAGTCCCTCTGCTTGTATTTAAAATCCGCCATTTTATGGCAGAAACTCAGTTCTGTTTTGGACTCGCATGAGCAACACACTCTGACTAATTTACTCCTTTGCAGCCAGGACATAATATACGAGTGGCTGCCCCAAACCTTTTCATGTATCATCGTGCTTTTTATAACAGGATACAAACTGCCCCTAAATTGACTGGTGTGAGTGTTAATGGTCCTGAACCATTTGCAAAAAGGCAAGAGAAAGGATGGCTGAGGTCTTCATTAACACTGTTTGCATTTCTAAGGAAGCACACATCTGTATGTCCTGAACAGTTGTTTGCCTATTGTGTGCCACCGTCATCATCCTCTGCAGTGCTCTGAAGTCTTGAACTGAGCAGGTCCTATACAAGGATGTTTTATGGACAGCCAGTATGCACTCCACTACCTACAGAAGTCTTTGGGTGTAGATACAGGTAAGCCTTCTTGACAATAGATATGGACTCATCACTATCTACATCCAAACAGTTAACAAAGGTAAAAGGGAAAGACTAAAATTTGTTAGGTTATATTTCACAAGGTGTGGAGTATAAGTCAAGGGAGTTTATTTATTAGTATAGTATAGTATAGTATGATATGGGTTTTACTTGTCTTGCAGTTTTTCCATGTTTATAAGTGTATTATTGTGTATATGTTGTCCTTGGTATTATTTTGTGCCACTGTATGCTGAAATACTGTACATGGATAGTATAGTAGTATAGTAGATGGATATCAATTCAATCACTTGAACCTGACCTTCAATTTGAGAATTGTGTTTCATTTTGGTCTCCATATTGAAGAAAAGACATAACAATGCTAGAGAAAGTTTAGGGAAGAGCGACTAGGCTATTCTGAGACTGAGAGGTATGAGCTAGGAAGACAGACTGAAGGAGCTGTACCTTTTAAGTTTAAGTAAACAGAGTTTAAGAGAGGACATGAATGAAGTGTTTAAATTCATTAAAGGAATTAGTACAGCAGACCCCAGTTGTTACTGCAACAAGAATGCAGGGACATGGTTGGAAACGTTTTAAGGGCAGAATTTTGCTTCAGGCAAAGAACCACAGACACATGGAATACATTATCAGGTAGTACGGTGGAGAATTGGACTTTATGGACCTTCAGATCTCGACTTGGTAAAGAGGATGGGTGAGCTTGTTGGGCTGAATGACCTGTTCTTGTCATTATTTTTCAGACATTCTAATATTTAGGACCTGATATATCATTTAGTTTAAAATGGACACATCCAATTAAACATTCTTACATGTAACTGTGTGTTCATGAGAGTTTTCTCCAGGAACATCTTAAAATCATGTATTAGAGGTTAAACGCTCAATTTAATTTGCCTCAGCGTGAGTGAATGTTATTGCATTGTTGTTCTCTTCAATGCACTGGCATACCACTTATAGGAGGTTTCTTCCTTTCTCCTGATGTGGTCAGGATAAACTCTGGCATCCCATTATCCTGTTTACAGTGAGGCTGGGCAGAGTGAAATGAGGAATATTCTTTTTTGCTTGGCCACTAGGAAGCAGAATGAAGTCCATAAATGGAAAGCAAGTGACATTTCCATTAGAAAGCAGTTAAGCTGCTATGGAGAACCAACACCTCAATGGGCTAAACATGGTTCAGTGCTGCGCAGACACGGGAACTGCTAGAAGCAGTAGTATCCTTGTAGCCATAATGGACCTTCTCTGATTCTGGAAATGATTCCCTGGGGTACTGAGTGCACAGAACAGCATTCTTTTTTAGCCAAAGTCAGAACTGGTAGGACAAGATATTAGACCATGAGACAAAAGTTGTAAATAACAAATTGAGCAAAAATGTCAGAACCCAAAATTAATGAATTCAGCCAAAGCCAAACATTAAATTGTAAACAAGGGACAGAAAAGAATTTAAATGCTCATACAAAAAATACTAGGTGTTAGGTTATATCCAAACTTAGAAGATAAACGCTACATACTGCCATTTTACGAGCTGTCATGCTGATTAAGTTATTCTGCACAACTTCTGAGATATGTCACCCATCAACCCTTAAATGTGTTAAAAACTACAGGTGCTTAATGTACAGGCACCTTTAATGAAAACAAGATGATGCCAAAACCAGGAAAAATGCAAAAGATTAAAAAATCAATGTGACATCCTGATTCCTTGACCTTAAAATGAAGTTTCACTTATTTTTAGAGGCCAAGGAGGAACTGAAAAAAATTTAAAAAAAAACCCCTCCAGGTCATGACACTGGAGTTCATATGAATTTGAAAATGGGGGTGGAAATTAAAGCTTCCTACACTGAATGGGGAGTTTTCAGGATGGTTTGGAGTTCAAACCCACTGGTGGGAGTGAGAGACACACAGTAATACTTTGGAGGTGAACAAGTGGACAAACCAATGCTTACCCCTATGCCAGGAGAAAACAGCTTGTAAGTGTAGACCCAGAGAGACAGTAGCATTTTATCATTCCTTTCTTTTATCTGTGATCTTTGTCTATTTA
Source organism: Polypterus bichir lapradei (assembly GCA_026402145.1). Classification (NCBI taxonomy): domain Eukaryota; kingdom Metazoa; phylum Chordata; class Cladistia; order Polypteriformes; family Polypteridae; genus Polypterus; species Polypterus bichir. The sequence continues at coordinate 27,144 of JANRMT010053740.1, read as the reverse complement.
AAATAATGTCAACCTTTTTGGTATATAATTTGTCTAATCTGTTATAACCGGTTCAGAAAAAGAGCAGGTGGGAACTCTTTTATTAGTCTTTGTCAGCACTTAAGTGGTCAGTTAGGTCATTTTATACTCTGTACTCATGCATTCTGCCAGCTACTTTACTTAACACTGGCATTTATAAGTCAAGTGTATTTCTCATTTAATTAAGCACATTTAAGTTACGTGGGCATGGGAAGGCTTACTGTGGGTTATTCCTTTTTCTCTGTTGATTGCTCTTCTTAGTCTTAATCTACATTCAGGCTTCTTAGATGTTTCCACTGAACTCCACCCTAGCTAGCAGAACACCAAATGAGCTTACTTCCAGTTCTCCCAGTCTCCTTTAATCTGCCAAGCATATCCCTAAGATGGAGCTCTTTCCATCTTCATTGATTTTCCCTTTTATGGTTGCAGACTACTTATTCAGACCTTAAGTATTCTTGATTACTAACACACCTTTAGCTTTCAGCAGTTAAGAGGCCAATTAGATAATTTTATATTCTGTAGTCAGGCCCTCTGCCAGCTACTTTATTCATCTCTAGCTTCACATAGGATAAACTTTTAGCTCTATTCTTTTGTCATTTATTACTCAAGTGTATTTTTCATTTAACTAAGAGCATTTGGGGATTACAAAAGAGAAACACAAAAGGATCACTCACATTTTATTAAGCATTTGAAAGAAATTGCCTTATTTTATTAATATTTCCTGTCTACGCAAAAAAGGATGGAATGATTTCAACTTGGCCTCAAAGATAAAAAAGAAAAAAATCACTTCATCTTGTCAAGAATTCTTTCTTTAACGAGTTTGCCATTTGAAACTGCTCATCTGACAAGGCATCTGGACATAAAGAATGCACAGCCCACTGGATGTCAGAGGATAATTAATGGCAGTCACCTCCCTGGACATCAGAATCGACTGGATTGACTCCTCTTTTAACTTTATACTGTATGTGTATTGTTGACTGTGTTCAATTCGTTACCTTGTTTCTTTCAAATAATTAAAGTGGCTTATATTAATAAAGTTATTTTTTATAATGTTGAATCGGCACCCTCTATGATATTAGAATGTAGGGAAGAACTACACTTTCATCAAATTGTAAAAACTAAGTGCTCAGTTAACGTACGTGATTGAACTATTTTGGAAAATGATAATCTGGCATTCTGTCCAACATTATTTACAATTAGGAATATCTTAAGGCATTTTTACATCTAGTTCATGAGGTGCATTTTTTAAAAAACTCTGATACAATTTCCCCGAAAGTTCAGTTCGCTTAAGTAGATATGAATATATCAGTCGCTCTCTGGTGTGGACCAAAGCATCTTTAATGAGACCCATTGAAAAGGGTGATCTAGGACAGCTACCAAGTGAATTGAATGTGATCTGACATGGGACTACAGGAAAGTCTGGGCATTATGCGTGAAATTGTACATCTTTTAGTAGTCACGCTAAGCGTCTGATGTCGTTAATTAGGGAAACTCATTCACAGCATGAGTCAATTGTTAACATGGAGTATCCACCTTAATAAAGGGAGAAATGTCTGTGTGTCTGTCTGGTTCCTATGTCTCTGTTATTCCAACATATGGTGCATCGCAAACATTTATACTGCTTTTACGAATTCCATACCAAATGGTATGTAACAGAGACCTATGCATTTAATTTGTCATGCCAACAGATGGTACTTTACAAACATTTGTAGTAATGAATTTTATTAAAACAAATGTTTGTAATGTACCATCTAATGTCATTTCCATAATCACAGTCTGTTTGCTTTGTAGTAAAATCAGGGGGGTTTCTTTGTTTCCATTTCCAGTTAGATCAGTTGTGGTTCACGCTGCAAACCTTCTAGCGAATTAAGCATATCAATACACCCCCTGTGGTTGTGTCTTGGACTTCTTTCAATGGGAAGAAAATTTTTTTCCCCCCAAGAAAGATATGCACACCCCTGCATTTTCTTTTCTTGTGTTTTGAATATTATTTCGCAAATTTTGTTATTGAATGAGTTTGTTTTCTTTCCTATAGTATTACTAAGTGAATATTGTTTTGTTTGTTAATCATTTTATATTATTGGCATATGTTGATTATTTGACTATTGATTTTCAGCATTATGTGCTTTTGCAAACTTTCTGTTGAACCCAAGTGGGTTGGATCCCCAAAGTCGAAGCTGTAAGCTGTAATTCAGGCTTCCCTGAATTAGGGAAATGTTTGTTTTGATATTTTTGTCATGGTTTAGTTATTATATTAAGAACCATGTTTTTGTTTACATGGGGCCAGGGGTTTTGTAAGGTCCCTTCTCCCCTCATCCCTTAATTTTTTTTTTTTGGAGAATAATAAGGCTGACTCCTTTGGCCACAAATCCTGCTTCTCTAGTTCAGGGCCAGGCTTACTTTGTTTCTTGGACTCCCTTGAGTCTTGAGGCCTTTTTTGAAAGGTAGGTCCTTTTTTGAATTTTGTGAGCCTTGTAAGCACATCAAGCATTTGAAATTCCTGCTTTGCATCTGGCATAGGCTTTGGCTTATCACATTCCTATTATAAAAAAAAAAACTGCATATTCTGCACATTTTTCATATTCATTTATTTTTATGGGTCTGCTGGTCATGACAGAATTGATCTCTTGCAAATAAAAGCTATTCTGTATGTTGATACCTTTATAAGACAAAGGTATTGTACTAGAAGTAAAATGCATCTGGCCCCAATATAGGACACAATCACACACAAACAAAAGCTCACGCACATGGGGCCAAATCAAAACTGCCAATTAACCCAACACAAGGACTAGAACAGCGAAAGGTTGAATGTGCAGACTCTACACAGACAGTGCTTAGGCCAAGATCTGAACCCAGGATTCTGCAGTTTTGTAGCAGCTGCACCATCTTCAAAACCTATCTTCTTCTTATTCCGTTAGGGGTCACCACAGCGGATCATCTTCTTCCATATCTTTCTGTCCTCTGCATTTTGTTCTGTTACACCCATCACCTGCATGTCCTCCCTCACCTCATCCATAAACCTCCTCTTAGGCCTTCCGTTTTTCCTTTTTCCTGGCAGCTCCATCCAGCAACATCTTTCTCCCAATATACTTATCATCTCTCCTCTGCACAAGTCCAAACCAAAGCAATATATAAGTAATAAAAATGATAATAATAATCACCAACAAAGTATACTTATATACTTATACTTTTGATGATAAAAATAAAAAATTGCTGCTACCAAATAGATGTGCTGCTATGTGTGTGTTCATGCCAGCAATGTCAATTATTTTATGTAAAATAACTGGTTTTAGTGATTAAAAAAGAATGCATATGAGAAATGAATTAATCTTGTTTTAAGCTGAAGAGCTGATGGTTAAATGATTAACAGTAAAGATCCCAAAGAGAACAACCTACAGTTTTTCATTGTCCAGGATATGTGGACCAAACACTAAAAGGGTTAGCAGACAGCAGAGGTTTATCTGTGAGTTGTTCAAAAAGAAGAATGACTGTAATTACTGTGGTAAAACTATCAACCTCACTTCTGGAATGAAAAATCAACAAGGAGCTACGTGAAGGTTCAGGTCTGAGGAGTTTTAACTAAGCATAATTTTCTCAACCAGTTCTACAGGCCCTCTGAAGCTTTGCACCACACACACTGAGTAAAGAAATCCTTTTTTTCGAAGAAATCGCACTGCGTGATTTATGGGACTGCTGCCTTCCAAAGGGTCAATTAGCATTCATTTATCACTTCAATTTCTTGCTTTTTTAACTACATGGTAATTCAGCATTCTGAATATGTTGCACTGTCCAAGTTTGGTGGTCGTGGAAATATGTTATGTTTGTAGAGTATGTCTCTATTGTTGATGTTTTGCCATTTTAATCCATCATTAGAGATATTGTTTAAACAACTATACTGCGATTATTTTATTAATAAACTGGCTTAAAATATTAAACCATTTTCCTGGAGGAATCCTGTAGGGCTTGGTATTGGTTTGCCGCAAAATGTATCCACTAAATATTGTTGGTATGCACTGGTTAACTGTTTGTACGTTAATAGCATGCTTGGAAAATTTGTAACATGATTCAGAGGTATCAAACATAAATATACGCTGTTTCATAAAACAGCTGCAAATATCTGTTTCCATCAATCCATAGGTCTGTCCTGTGCCTCATTTAGCCCAAATTGCAAGTTTGACTTTGTTACAATAAGTACAGTGGAAACATGAAACACATTTTATCTAAGGTCTGAATTACAGCTAAAGCAGAAAAACACATTACTAGCATTTAGCTATGCTTTACAACTTCATAAAATAACTCAATAAAGAGACTTCACAGCTATCACCATTTCACTGGAATAAGAAATTAGGTACCTCCTAGTATTTATATAGTGGAATTATTTTTAACATGTTAAAAGAAATGCCCATCAATCCATTTATTTTTATACAGTACCTACTTGATCCAATTATATGTGGCTTGTCCGAACAACAAGATTGGAACGGATCATGGATGGGGTGCAAAGAAATATTCTCAGAATTTTACAATGGTAAACAAATTGTTGCTATCCCACTGATCACTGATTATGTAAAGTCTAAAATCTAATTACTCAGTTGAATGGCTTGCCTAAAACAGTATCCAAGCATCAAAACACTCTTCTAATCATTTTATAGTCTCTCTGTAAGACCATGGGTTCTCTATCCACCCACTAGCTAATTCTGCCCCCAATTCACTTTTCATCTATAAGTTCAAACTTACTTGACATGAAAGAAGCAACCTTTAAGCTACAATCAATAAGTAGTCTCCAGAACGTCTTCTGCATTCAGAGGTCCTCTATGACTTTTGTAAAGCCAGTTCATCTGATGTCACTTTGCTGCCTCAGGTATCTCTTCACTCATGGGCTCTAATTTGTATATCTGGTGCCATGTGTCTTTGGTATATCTACAGTTAGCCTTCTCTTTTCAAGACTAAATAAGCAGTTGATTTTGATGTCTGAGCAGGGCATGCCATTTAGTCCATAGATGTGTTTGAATGCACTTGTTAATGCTGCAAAGCCATTTTTTTAAGTGTGGCAACCACAAATATTTTGATTAGAATCCAAAATATGATGGATTCAAGTGCTGTTCTCCAGCCATTATCCCACACTGGCTACTACAATGAAGACTGAAATTTACTAATCTTTGACAAATAAAAACAAGTCTTTAAAATTCAGCTGCTTGTAAATTTTTCTACCACCGGATAACAGGCATATGCTATAAAGTGACCTGGGATTTAGTTTTTAAAGTAAGCACTCACTCTGTTTATCCAATACTCCCTAAGCCATAAAAGTTGGGTCAAAAAGATTTTAATGAACATTTCCTTATTACGGTCGGGTAGATCCGGTGTTTGCTTCTCTCTCCCACATCCTTCGCAGTGCTCCCACTGTAATATTTTGCAGTGCTTACATAGGCAGAAGTCTGTTGGTTTCCCATATGGCTATCCAGGCAGTAGCTCTATAGCCAGAAACGTAAGTTCCACATTATTCCAAGCTTATTCCCAGCTTTTACTCTTACACACTGCATAGGGACATGATTTTGTGTTGCTGATTCAAAATCAACACATTTTTCATTAAATCCTATATTATAAGATGAAGAGGTAGAGGTGGCAATATATGATGTTAAAGCCAAGTTAAATACAAATTGCATTATAAATTTGCAGACCTTCTGAACTGTATGCAGCTAACAACCTGAAAATGATGACATGGACGTGGAAATGGACAAATTCTGCAAACAATTTCTTTCGTATTTCTGTTTGACTCTGAAGTTTTCAAATTGAGAAACGTCCATCGAATTATCACTCATGCTGTTAATATTTAAAAAAGAATGATCTCTCTTCATAATGAAATCATTTAGCTCAGTTAATTAGTTTTGTCCTTGGTAATATAAGGGATGCCCCATTGATTTCTGCCATTAAATCAAGGCTCATCTTTTCTTTAGCACGTCATGCTCGTTAGGATTAAAAGTCAAGACGGAGGTAAAGATTTAGGGGTAACTATTGACTCTAACCTGAATTTTAAATCACATATCAATCAGATTACTAGGACAGCATTTTTTCACTTAAGAAATATAGCAAAAGTTAGACCTCTTATAACATGTAAGATGCTGAAAAATTAGTTCACGCTTTTGTTTTCAGTCGGCTAGATTACTGTAATGCACTCCTCTCAGGACTACCCAAAAAAGACATCAATCGATTGCAACTTGTGCAGAATGCAGCTGCTAGAATCTTAACTTGGAAAAGGAAATCCGAGCACATCACCCCAGTTTTGATGTCACTACACTGGTTACCCGTGCTATTTAAAATTGACTTTAAAATACTGCTTATGGTTTACAAAGCCTTAAATAATCTCGCTCCATCTTATATTTCGGAATGTCTTACACCTTACACTCCAAATTGTAAACCTTAGATCTTCAAATGAGTGTCTGCTTGTAATTCCAAGAGCTAAACTTAAAAAAGTGGTGAGGCGGCCTTCTGCTGTTATGCACCTAAAATTTGGAATAGCTTGCCGATAGGAATTTGCCAGGCTAATACAGTGGAGCACTTTAAAACACTAAAGAAAACACATTACTTTAATGTGGCTTTCTCATAGCTTCATCTTAGTTTAATCCTAATGCTCTGTATATTCAATTAATTAGCATTATTATTCATGGTAGCTTCAAAATCCACACTAACCCCTGCTTTCTCTTCTGTTCTTTTTCTGTTTTTTGTGGTGGCGATCTGCACCTTGATGTCCCTACATTGATGGATTAAAGGCCAGAAGTCCATGTGACCTTCATCATCAAGTCCTTCCATGAGAACACTTATACAATGAGGACTAATCATTTATGTGAGGTAGAATGCCCAGAGGGGGCTGGACGGTCTCATGGCCTGAAACCCCTGCAGATTTTATTTTTTTCTCCAGCTGTCTGGAGTTTTTTTTTTTGTTTTTTCTGTCCTTTCTGGACCTTACTTTTATTTTATGTTAATTAGTATTCCCTAATTTTAATTATTTATTTTGTCTTTTTTCTTTCTTCATCATGTAAAGCACTTTGAGCTGCATTGTTTGTATGAAAATGTGCTATAGAAATAAATGTTGTTGTTGTTGTTTGAGCTGATGTTGCATTTATTCAGGATGCATCAGCGTATGTTTCTTTCTAGTCCACCAATGTGACTGTCATACTCACCAGTAGTGATTAGTGAACCCTGTAGAGTTTTCTTCGCCATGATTTTGATGAAATTACAGAAATGTTTGCAAACTTCTCGGAACTCCCCAAGATGCATTAAAGTCAATGGGGATATAGGAACGGGGTGGATTATAATGTTAACACTGTTAAGTGTCTCTGAGGGCTAGGGAAATGTCTGCCAACTATGATGGACTGATTATGGTGGCACAGAGCTGGACAGTTTGACATCCGTGGCAGAGTGACAGGCACTGAGCAGGCTCCTGTCAATCATGGAGAATCCACTGCATCCACTGAACAGGATCATCTCCAGACAGAGGAGCAGCTTCAAGCTGTCACTGTCCTCCTCCACTAACAGACAGAGGAGATCTTTCCTCCCCCACACTATGCAACTCTTCAATTCCACCTGGGGGGATAAATGTTAATATTATACAAAATTATTGTCTGTCTGTTATACCTTCATTGTTATCACTCTTTAATTTAATATTGTTCTTTATCAGTATACTGCTGCTGGAGTATGTGAATTTCCTGTTGGCATTAATAAAGTATCTATCTATCTATCTATCTA
>JANRMT010053740.1:0-19376 GCA_026402145.1 Polypterus bichir lapradei | reverse complement strand
AGTGTGGTTAGTGATGGGGAAAAAATGTCACGCAGCCCTGTCAACCACAATATGGCTTTTTTTGTTTTCCTCATGTGGTTGCGATCCAGGGATGGACACTTTGACAACCATCTTACAGTTAGCATGCATGAAAGTTTTGTGCATGCCTGCTACAGCTCTGCGATGTCATGCTGGTCTTGGAAAGCACCATTGGTCACTTGGAAAAAAATGTTTATCTAAGCTGGCCACATGGCAGATTTCCAGGAAAATATTTATTGAACAAGGTCAATGGCTAACACAGCATTTTGACTGCAGTGGTGCTTATAGTACTTCAACCAAATGACTCCTAATGGTGTTTTAACTGGATTACACATTGGATGGGGAAATGGCATTGTAAGTGACAGACCAGCCATTGTAGAGTATTGTTAAGGGCCAAACTAATTTTCCAAGGATTATTGCAGAAAGCAAAAGACCTGGAGATAGTAACGGAAAAAGATGCAGTTGGGGCAACAAACAATGTCTTAATCAGGAAGTCAAAATGGATCAAGAACACTCTAGTCAAGATAACAAAAATTAACCTAGCACTAGAGCTTACTTGGCAATAAGCTGGCTATGCTAAACTGAACCTTGTTTCATCCACCAAGGGACAGTGAACACTGAAACAATTGTATCTTTATTACATTAACCACTACCGATCACCACCCAAAACCCATCATGTCATTTATTTGATGATTGAAGTCATGTGATGCTTTTTTATGTATTCCCTCAATCCAAACTATCTACAGTATGTCTTTATAGGTTTTCTGAGCTGCAGCCTGGTCAGAAGCATGCAATATTCCCTGGGGATGCAAGAAGGAAGATAATTATATGAGGAATAATTATATTTGAAGAAGGTTCAAATTTCAGTTTTAGTTTAGTTATATTTTAGTTGGTTTTTGATGCCTTTCAGAAACTTTGAGAAAATAGCAGATATTTAAATGGAACTTGCTATGTGCTTAGCTGTTGGACAGTTTCCAAGCATCTCCGTCTCCAGCAAGAAATCTTCCTTTCTCCTTTTTGATTAAGGATATACTGTATAATATGTAACTAAGGAATGCAATAAGGGTCTGAATTAAGACTGTGTGAACCTATCCATGTCGTATAATTCTTCACATTGGTTATATTCCACTTTAATATGGTTCATTACTATCTGCTTATCGTTTCCCTTAATAAACTTGGAATTAGCGGTTCTGTTTTGGACTAGTTTAAGTCTTACATCTTAGACTGATCTCTTTGCATCTCCTGGCCTAACACTTTGTATTCTCCACAGAAACTTTCTACAGGTGTTCTTCAATGTTCCTTAAGCAATGTCATTACTTCTCATGGCTTCTCCTACCACCTCTATGAGGATGATGCACAGATCTTTCTGTCATTTCCCTCTTGCAGTTCACAGGTTTCAAGCCAGATCTCCAGTTGGCTCTCTGCCATCTCATCATGGGTGAATGATAATCACCTTAAACATAATTTTTCAAAGTTAGATATCTTGTCCTTTCATGAGAACCCTGAATACAATGAGGACTGATCATTTATGTTAGGTAGAATGCCTAGAGAGGGCTGTGTGGTCTCATGGCCTGGAACCCCTGCAGATTTTTTTTTTCCAGCCATCTGGAGTTTTTTTGTTGTTTTTTTTTTTTTTTGTTTTTTCTGTCCTCCCTGGCCATCGGACCTTACTTTTATTCTATGTTAATTAGTGTTCTCTTATTTTAATTCTTACTTTGTCTTTTTTCTCTTTCTTCATCATGTAAAGCACGTTGAGCTACATTATTTGTATGAAAATGTGCTATATAAATAAATGTTGTTGTAGTTGTTGTACGTACCCTCTGATTCTCCCTTCCACCATCAATCATGGTCAGAAATCTTTGTGTGACTCTGGACTCCTCACTTTCATTCATCAAACATATATCTTCCATGACCAAATCATGCCATGGAAAAAAAAAGTTAAGGCAGTTTTAGTCAAATTTATCTCAAATTTTAATAATGAGGCGAGTGCACTTCAAATCTTGTTGAATGTTGGACGTTTTAGATGACAGCTTGGAAGAACCAGTCTTCTATGAAGGCTACATCTCCAGGATGTGCCAGCTGATCCAACAACTTGAGGTCAGGTTCGCTAAACTGGAGGAGGAGTTGGCTGGCCTACATTGTATTAGAGAACTGGCAGATGTGGCCCAGGTATCCTTTAGAGAGATAGTGTGCACTCCTAAGGTGGCGTGGGAGGAGCTTCCAGACCAGACAGGTAGAGATTGGAGGGTCACGGCCACATGTTCGGTGGCATCAACACCAGAATTGGAAGTGTCAAACCATTTTCAGTCCTTGAGGAGCAGGACAGTGTCTCTGAAGATTCTGAGGTGGTAGCCAGGGATGAGGAGCCCCAACAGTCCACCTCAAAATCAGTTCCCAGAAAAAGAGGGGTAGTAATAGTTGGGGACTCAGTCATTAGGGGAACTGAAGCACTGGTTGCTCCAGAGACAGAGAATCTTGCACGATGTGTTGCCTTTTGGGAGTTTAGGACAGGCTAGGTTTAGAACTGTATATAGAGGAACAAATAATAGTGTAAAAATAAAAATGCATGGTAATATAAATTCTAACCCAAAATCTAAATGTAAAAGCAAAATGAGTAACATATTAAAAGTAGCTTTCCTTAATGCTCCTAACCTCAAAACCTCAATGCTAGAAGTGTCAAAAATAATACAAGTGATTTGGAGTTGTATACAAAGAAGCATAATTATGATAGATATCATAGCAATAATGGAAACATGGCTAAATAACAAAGATGGGGATGAGCATAACATAGAAGGATACACATTTTAGGATGGATAAAACGAACAGAAAAGGAGGCGGGGTTGCTGTTTATTTCAAACAGAATTTAAATTCAAGTTCTATTCAGTTGGACGATGAGTGCCATCTTAGTGAGGATGTTTGGATTCACCTGTAAAGCATTAGGGAAAGAGGTCTTATTTTAGGAGTGTGTTATAGATCGTCCAATGCAGACAGCAATTTCAACGCACATCTTTTTAGTAATATTAAAAAGGCAAGTTTACAGGTGGATATTATAGTCATGGAGAACTTTAACTACCCAAATATTAACTAGGATAACTTTGAAAACAGCAGTGTACAAGGAAAGTTTTTAGAAGTAATCAGTGACTGTTTTTTAACACAGTATGTCAAAGCACCAATGTGGGGTGAAGCCTGTCTAGATTTATTATTTTATAATAATCAGGATAGAATTGAGGGTGTAGAGGTGATTGAACCACTAGGGTCAAATGACTATAATATAATACAATTCTCAGTATTTTGGAAGAGTGCGGATGCAAAAACTAAAATTGTTTAAAGTTTAACTTTGGTAGGGCATATTTTGAGCAGATGCAGCAAAGTCTAAGGAGTACAGACTGGGACAAGCTTTTAAGAGTGGAGACAGTTGAGGAGCAGTGGAGCAGGTTTAAAAAAATGTACATGTAATGTAGGACAGGCACATACTTAAATTTTGAATTAGTACAAAATAAAAAAAAATTCTGCAGTGGGTTAATAAAGAGTTAAAAAAGAAGTTGCACAGGACAAAACAGCTGTATAAGGCATATAAGACTAATAACTCCAGTGTGAATCGTAGGGTGTTTGAGAACAAGAGGGCAACCATTAAGAAGGATATTAGGGAGGCTAAAAGACAGTTAGAGAGGAATATAGCAGATAAGTCGAAAGATGGCAAAAAAAAGTCTTTCAGTATTTTAGTAGTACTAGGGGGCTCTGCCCCCTGCTTGCTTTGCTCACCCAGCCCCGGGTTTGGTTTATCAGATATACAATTTAAAGAGTTTGTTATTTTCATGGGAATTGTTACATATGCATTATTTTCACTTTTACCTTAAAACCTTTGTAAAAACAATACTTGTCCTTTATTTCTGGCCCCAGGCACGGTTATAGCTCTTTCTTACAGGGCGTATAATGCTGTTCATGTTGTGAAGGGGGTGTGGCTGAACGCATACTAAGGAGATGCCGTCGGATTATCTCCTTTCTTTACTCTGCTGGCGACCTGCGTATTCTGCTTGTCGCGCTTGGCGTCGATCATTTAAAACCCTGTACAGCAGATGTTCTTTTGCCACTTCGTGTCTCTGCCGCTCGCATTGTGAAGGGGTAGGGGGGTGGGGGGTTAGGGTGGCTGAACGCACGCTAAGGAGAACTGGTCGGATCATCTGCTGGTGAGTTCCATGTTTTGCTTGTCGTTGTTTTGAGAGCTGGGAGCATATAAAGCATGTCTGCCAAAAGAAATCCAACAACTGCTAAGTTAGATGTCCGTGGACTTGTTTTAAATGATGTCTCACTGCCTTGTCTTGCAAACTAAGGAGATGCCTTTGGATCATCTGCTGTCTTTCTGCTGCTGCTGCTGTCGTGCTGCCCATCAATCATTTAAAAGCCTGTACAGCAGCTGTCCTTTTGTCACTTTGCATCTCTACAGACAGTGAAAGAGCAGACGCTCTAAACTCATATTCTTCTGAGGTCTTCACAAGTGAGAAAGTGGATAACCTCTCAGCGGTAAATGGGAGTACTAAGGAGGTACTGAGGGATTTAGAAATATAGAGGGAGAAGTACTGCTTAAATTAAAAAGGTTGAAATCAAACAAGTCTCCAGGACTACATAGTATTTACCCTCGAGTTCTTAAGGATGTTAGAGAGTACAGATATAAAGTCTTCCTATTTTTAGGAAGTCACTGTGCACTGGGGATTTTCTGGGGATAGACAAAGTGGATCATGTGATGTTATTATCTTAACATTCTGAATTGGTTGATGTTAAGAGTGATGCTCCACAGAGGTCAGTGCTAGGACCGCTGCTGTTTTTAATATCCATATAAATGATTTGGATAGGATATAAGTAACAAGGTTTGCAGATGATACCAAGATAGTTGGATTGGCAGATAATCAGGAATCCGTTGAATCATTACAGAGGGACTTGGACTGCATACAGGCTTGGGTAGATTTGTGGCAGATGAAATCTAATGTCAGTAAATGTAAAGTATTACATGTAGGAAGTAAAAGTGTTAAGTGTGAAAGCACAATGGGAGGTCTGAAAATCGAGAGTATAAGCAGGATTTAGAAGGCATAATGGGTTCTACACTATCAATTTCTAGACAGTAATCAGAAGCCATTAAGAAGGCAAACAGAATGTTAGATTATATAGTGCCATGATGTGTAGATTACAAGTCCAAGGAGGTTATGCTCAAGCTTTATAATGTACTGGTGAGGCCTCATCTGGAGTACTGTGTGCAGTTTTGGTCTCCAGGCTACAAAAAGGACAAAGTAGCACTAGAAGATGTCCAGAGAAGTGCAACTACGTTTATTCTTGGGCCACAGGGGATGAATTATGAAGAAAGATTAAAAGAACTGAGCCTTTTCCGTTTAAGCAAAAGAAGATTAAGAGGAGACATGATTGAAATTGGTGTTTAAAATTATTAAGGGAATTAGTACAGTTTTTGAGACTGTTATTTTAAAATGAGTTCATCAAGAACATGGGGAGACAGTTTTTAAACTTGTTAAGGGTAAATTTTGCATAAACATTAGAAGGTTTTTCCTTTCACAGAGAAACATAGACACTTGGAATAAGCTACCAAGTAGTGTGGTAGACAGTAGGACTTTAGGGATTTTCAAAGTACACAATATATTTTTTGGGAGTAATTTAGGGGAATTAAGTGGATAGGATTGGTGAGTTTTGTTGGAGTGAATGGCCTGTTCTCATCTACTGTATATTGTTCTAATGTTCTTTCTTTATAATATTCAGAAGATTCTGCCCTGCCTCACTAATTATGCCAGGCAACTCCTTATTCAGGCACTAGTACTCTCTCAGCTGGACTACTGAAACATGGTGGGACTTCCTTCAGCTACAAACAAACCTCTCCAGCTCCTCCAGAATGCAGCTGCTCAGCTAGTATTCTCTGTTCCTCACTTCACTCCTACTACTCCTCTCCTTCAGTCTCTCCTTTGGCTTCCTGTTGTTGCAAGGATTCAGATCAAAACTGCTGTCTTGACCTACAGTTCTCTGAACGGCTCTGCTCTTCAGTATCTCCAATCCTTGATCTCTCCTTAAGTCCCCTCAAGAAGTTTCTGATCTGCCTCTACCTGTCTGCTAACCGTCCCTCATCTTGCCAGAAGGGCCAAGCCTGGACAATGCTTCTCTATTCTTGTTCCAAAGCTGTGGAATGATCTGCCTCTATCTATTCGAACAGCACCCAATTTACTTGTGTTTAGGCATCTTTTGAAAATGTACAGTATGTTTTTATTAAATATCTTGGAACTGTTTCATTTCTACCCTACAGGGTAGCTACTGTTGAAATGACAAGGAGTTTAGTATACTGATTTTTGTGGAATTCTAGGATGAGGAGGAGGTTGGGACCAGGCACTGCTGATACAGTGTGTTGCTGCACCCACCACATGACAAACCACCTCAGGATCCCAAATTAGGACCTGACTGCAGCCGTGCAACGGGTGACGCCTCAGCCCCACACTAGTTTAAATAGATCTAGTTTCAGGTATAATTATGTAGTTGTGCTAATTTCCTTGTACTTGTTTTTTTATAGTTCTCTGTTGTTTTTTATGGATGCACCTTCTTTCTTGTATGTATTTAACTTGCTTTGTATGTTGCCTTGGATAAAGGTGTCTGCTAAATAAATAACAGTAATAATATTTGCTGATATAATTTATTACATTATTTTGTACTCTGAAATGTTCTACTTAGTGAGTGCTATATGAGAAGAAACTGAATTAAATTGAACTTCGTGTCAGTCCTGAACAGGGTTGCAAGGGTACTGGAGCCTATCCCAGCTAGCATAAGGTACAAGGCAGGAACAAACCAAGCACATGGTGCCCATCCATCACAGGGCAAACACACACCCATACACACCTCAACCATACACTAGAGCCAATTTAATGAAAGGAAACTAGAACAGCTGGAGGAAACCCATGGAGACACAGGGAGAACATGTAAACTCCACACAGGGTGGTCCCAAGACGTGAACCCTAGTCTCATTATTCAAGGTAGCAGCAATACTACTGCGCCATTGTGCCACTTGAACTTAATGGTTTTACTAATATTTTACACCACCAGAGTATGACTCTTCTAGTGTGTAACAGAACCTTCAATATGTAAATGAAACTAAAGCAGAGCAAAATAACAGGAAACGCACAATGTGGTAGCAGCCTTTTTCTTACGAAAGATGTTATTTAAAGTTTGCAGGGCATCAGGGTGCAGTTATAAAGAGATCAAACAAAATATTTCATACATAAAAATAATTACATCTTCGATTCCTTCTTAAGAAATATTCACAGAAGCAGGCAGTGGCAGTAGCTGTATGTGTTGTCTTCAATGCTCTCTATAAAGTCTTACATTAAGAATATGAATAATCTGAAGCAGTTGCTAAGCAAACTTCATGTTACAAAGCATTTGTGAAAACATGCCATTTTTTTTTTTTTTTTTGAGAGATTGAAGGTGGTATAGTGCCATCTTGATTACTCTAGTTACAGTATATAGTGGAACCAAATTTAGAGCACAAGTGGTTTAAGAATGTCAAAAAAATTGAAACTGTAGGTGTCTCTGCAAGGTGTCAGGTCAGCTTGGGGAGCATGCACTGGTACAGCGCGTTGCCACACCCACCACACAATGGAACAGCTCGGGATCCTGGTTGGCAACCCCCCAGGCAGACAAGTGGTCTAATCCCCGCCTCCGGAAATGACCCTCTAGCTGCCATAGCCAAGTGTTACGTGGGTGACCCCTTGGCCTAGTCCAGCAACTCAGGTCCTCAACAATGAGAATCCTGCGAGCCAGATCACCCTCGAGGAATCGCGCTACATGACTGTACTGGCATAACTGACGCTCCCTCACAATGCAGGTAATGTGCCTCATTCAGGACTCCACAAGCAACCGCTCATTCAACACAAAGTCAAACCAGAGGTACCCAAGGATTCTCCGAAGAGACACAGTGCCAAAGGAGTAAAGTCTTTGTCTCAGGTCTCTGGATAGCGTCCATGTCTTGCAACCATATAGAAAGACAGAAAGCACCAGGACTCTAAAGACTTGGACCTTCGTCCTTTTGCATAGATATCGGGAGCACCACACACCCCTTTTCAGCGAGCACGTGACCCCCCCATTCTCTCCCAATCCTTCTACTGACTTCACAGGAAGAGTCACCAGAGACATGAATGTCACTGCCGAGGTAAGTAAACCTGTCAATGAGGTCGACATTCTCTCCGTAGGCAGACACACTGCTGATTGCTGTGCCCAAGAGGTCATTAAAGGCCTGGGTAAGACGTTAACACTAGAATTACAAGAGCCTATGAAAAAACTCGTAGATCCGGCCCACCTTAAATCCGTTCGCACCGCTCCGCCTGCGTCTTTTGTCCTCTAAATGTGTCGATAAAGACAAGCTTGGTCCAAATAACGATCTATCATTTCCACTCTAAAACTCCACTTCACTCCCAGATAATCAATCAAGGCATGAGGTGGGAGAAGTTCATGCACGTTCTAAGCTTGCAGATTGTCTTTATCAGCACATTCAGAAGGACAAAAGACGCTGGCGGAGAGGTGCGAATGGATTTAAGGTGGGCCGGATCTACGAGTTTTTTCATAGACTCTGGTAATTCTCAAGTTAAACTGCATCTGGCCTTGCAAGCGGACTCTCCGTAGGAGTAGCTCTGCTGCAGCCACTCATAGGAAGGCTGCTCGCATTATGAAGGGGACGGGGGAAAGCCAATCGGGAGTCTCATCCCTGGAAGAGTCAAAACCATCGGAGAGCCAGTAGGGTCAGGCCTGTCGGGAAACAGAACTGGTGTGGTGCTGAGGTGTCGCTCACTGCACAGTAGCACTCGGGTCCCAATCCGGGTAGGTGCATGGAACGTCTCTGCAAGGCACACATTTAAATGTTAATTTAGAGATTGACATTATTCAACTGTCAGTACTGTGCAATTCAAAGTTTCCATATATGTTTTGGTATATTTGGTGTATTGTGTATCTTTTATAAAAGAATGTTACTATAGCAGATCATTATGGCTGGTGCAAAAGCATACTTTCTACAAGTTGATTATCAAACATAACATTCTGTTCTAAATGCAGGAAGTCAACAACATTTGTGGGTGACTGTGTAAAATTTCTCACCCAACAAAGCTTTCTTTCATTTTAGTTTTCTCTTTTTAACACATCTTTACAGATGTTGAACGCCCATATCGATATTAATCAGAGAATGTGAATGGATCAAACTGCTTCTCAAAGATCTGTGTAAGTATGGAGTCATTATACTACTGAGATAATATAGAGGAGTCAGTTAAGGCCAGCAACTAGCATCTAGCAACTAGCAACTAGCAGGCTAGCATCTGTTTAAGTTAGTGTTCAGTCGCCCTACCATTCATAAATACAGAGTTTTATAAAGTGCACATTTTTTAAAGAAGACAAAACTGCACTAACTAAACAGTTAATTTAACAGACAAAAATTAATCACTGGTGAAGAAAACGTCTCACATCTTATGTTTGCATTCAGAATTAATCTTGACACAGAATAATCGTCTTTCTTCCTTTTATAGTAAGGGAAAAAAGGCTTCATCCACTTTGTGAAATGGCCATGCCCACCACCAATGTTGAAGACATTGTGAAAGTCAACAGAAGAACAACAGAGAAAAATAATACAAATGTACAGAACTGAAGAGTAAAATGTAAAACACTCTTCTGTAACTTTAAATAGCTGTGACTGCTAATGCCTAAGGTCACACTCAGAGAAAATGCATTATGTTACATTTAGAAAACAGGAAGGCATTAGTTTTAATTCTACATGTGTTTTAGGGGAATGCTACTGAGCTATTAATCATAAGTACACTTAAAAAGACAAGAAATTTATTAAGGCGTTTTTCCATGGGTCACTTAATATCTCTTTTTCCATTGTTGATGTAAATGTCTTTAACCCGGTGGCATCAACAGTTAGAATTTAAGCACAGAGGAAACCATAAGGCATGCTCAGGCAAGTTCATCTTAGTAAATTTCTGCCATGTCACTCCACACCAGACATCACACCACTGCTATGGGAAAACCCTACAGGATATATTTATGATTGGGGAAAACCCGTGGAGCTCACGATAAAGTTACAGGGCTGTCACCGCAGTGACCTACAGCTACATCATGGGAAAGGAGTTATGCATCTGCTAGTTTCATTCCAGCCAGTATCCTAGTCAGAGTCTGACTCTTGCTTTATGAAAATCTACTGCTACTAGAAGTCAGTCCAGGAAGCTAGCCAAAGAGAAAGCACTTTTTCAATCAATTTAGAAAGAAATGTTATACTGTCAAGGGTTTGCCTACATCATTTTCTGTTACTATGTTGTCTTCATCATTGTTCTTTGTTTAAAAACAAAACAGAACAGGAACACAGTCCTGCTGTCTCCCTGGCTTGCCTAAATGGGTGCTGAACCTCTGTCTCCCTAGTATGCTTATCTCTGGGACCTTGTGTCACCCGTGGGCTTTCCACCCTGCCCTCACTGTATCGTCAACCAGAGAATTAAGCAGCCATACTAGTTTTTTATTCACCTGTCATTAGGTCATTAGTACAATTGTGACAAGAATAGGCCATTCAGCTCCCCAAGCTCATCCATCCTATTAACCTAGATTGTCCAAAATAATTTCAAGTCGAGATTTGAAGGTTCATTAAGTCCTACACTCTACCACCTTGCTTCTTAATTTTTCTCATGTGTCTATGAATCTTTGTGTGAAATCTTCCCCATACGTTTCAAAGCGTGTCCACATGTTCTTGTCCTAGTGTTCTCATCACAATGTGTGCCTCTGCCCAGGCTGCAGACTTGTCTTATCTCTAATGCAAGTGTTTACACCTACCCTTGGTTACTGTGTGTGTCCTTATTTGCCCGGCTCATCCTCGAGTATGCTATTGACAGGTCTGGGTTCAGGCTGCCAAAGGATGTGGAGCCAACCTGGACTGTTACATTTGGTGGCAGTGATGGGATAAACACGAGGTGATGATAAATGTAGAAGAAGGGTTGACAGCAAGAGGAACTGGACTTTTAAAGGACTGTTTATTTATTGCTGATTTTATTGTCTTTGTAAGTTCTTATTCTGTTAATGTCCTGTTTTTAGAAGGGAGCATTGGGCTTTGTTTTAGTTTGGGGTTTGTTTAAGTGCTTTTATTATTTAAGGCTTTCACTGCAAGTGCAGAGGTGCTACCCCTTGGACTTGGACAACCAGTTGCACCTGGTTGGGTGGATCCTCATTTGCTCGGCTCATCCTCAGGTACATTATTGACAGTTCCAGGTTCAAGCTGCCAAACGACACAAGCCCAACCTGGATCGTCACATCTGGCCAATTGCTATTCCAAAGGACTATCTCCAGGACTGCTCCTGCTCCATATCATAGAGGCTTCCTGTGGATCTTAACAGTAGCTTGTGCTAATCTTGTGATGACTCTTATTGTAACGAAAATGCAAATTCAGAGGGATTATGGTTGCAGAGCTTGACATATTTTTGTTTTGGTCTGTTCAAAATTACAGGCTTCAATAAATACATGTAAGTTCTCAAATCATACACTAAAACCAAAATATTATTGAATGTTATTGTATGAATCATTATTACTGATCTATTATGAGTTATATTTTGGATGATATAAAATTCAGATGCCACTTAAAGTATGCTGCCATCTCTATAAAAGTGACCAGATGATGTCAGACTATTAGGGCATTTAATGAACAACAATATGACAGTGCCCCTAATAAGAACATGCCAACTATCTGCGCCCATCTAAGAACTGTAAACAAAATGGGGTTTGATCTTATAAATAGAACAATTACTTTTATCTTCTTCTTCTTTTTCATCTTCTTTCGTCTGCTCCCGTTAGGGGTTGCCACAGTGGATCATCTTTTTCCATAACTTGCTGTCCTCTGCATCTTGCTCTGTTACACCCACCACCTCCATGTCCTCTCTCACCTCATCCATAAACCTCCTCTTAGGCCTTCCTCTTTTCCTTTTTCCTGGCAGCTCCATCCTTAACATCCTTAACATCTTTCTCCCAATATACACAATCATCTCTCCTCTGCACATGTCCAAACCAACATAATCTCAAATTTCAAAAATTAAACAAAAGCAATCAGGACAATAACCAATGATTTCCTTGCAGAAGCAGGTCATGCCAGTCAAGCACCTCCTCAGAGTACAATAAAATGCCAACTGCTGTCTCTTTCTGAATGTGGAAAATGAGAGAACACCAAGATTGACCAGAAAGAAATATAAAAAGTTAAAATCATATGAAGAAAAATATTTATTATTATTATTATTATTATTATTATTGTTATTATTATTATTATTATTAATATTAATAATAATAATAATAATAATAATAATAGGGTTGCTGGAGCTGGAGCATTAGGTGCAAAGTAGAAAAAATCCTGGAAAGGCAGATGAGAAGTACAGTAGCAGAAAAGAGATAGAGGGGGCAAGAAGGTACCTGAACAGGAAACAGGAAACATGGCATAAATAGCTTAGAAGACATGGACAATGCAAAATAAAAATAAACAATTAGCACAAAAATACAACAGTAACTCTAGTCTTTGAATGCATTGCTAAAGACTGTTTTAATTCAAAGACAAAATATAAGGCAAATAGGCTAACATTAAAACTTGTGTTAAATTTCACAAATATAATCCTTTCTTGTTCACTATCATCTGTGAATTGATCGGTGATGCTGCTTATGTTTATTCCTGGATCACTGAAAAATTCTCAATAGCTTTGACATTGTGCACTAAGTGATATCACATTCTCCATATGGACTCAATACACAGGAATCACAGGTTAATGTTTCAAGATGATGATTACATTTCATTTGCATCAGATTTAGTGATTTATTGGCCTAGTTAGTTTATTTCAGGAACATAAATTTAATTTATATGTTTATGATTTATGGGACTGCTTTATTAAGATTATGATTTAGCTGCCCCCTTCAGCATTAGTTGCTGGATGGATTGACAGACCACATACATTATCTGTCTTTATAAGTAATCTGTAGCAATGTGTTGATTTAAATGGTGTGAAATGTAGATCACTGTGATACAATGACAGTCAACTGCATTGTGGGCGGCTGAGAAGTGTTTATTGTCCTCACAAAAATTCTGAAGGAGTGACCACTACTCACTGGTATACTAAGAAAAGGTGCCTGTATGGTGAAACATTGATGAGATAGATAGATAGATAGATAGATAGATAGATAGATAGATAGATAGATAGATAGATAGATAGATAGATAGATAGATAGATAGATCATGATACAATGACTTTTGGTCAATTGGAAGAGGTGCCGGTGCCAGTGAGTACCCACCCATTTCAAGCACTGGTCTCAGCTCATTTTTCCAGCATTGCTTTAACCACTACTTTTTAGCCTTCTGCTTACTATGCGCCACAGTGCTGCTGTGACATATATACACCCTACATTTGCGGGTTGCTGATGAGCATTTTGCTTTTCTGGTGCCTGCACTTCTAATAACCCCAGTTTATTTTGGAACAGTTCCTTTTCATACTAAGATATAACTTGAGATCCCATCTCTGCTTGTGGGTAACCTCACCCTGAGCGTCTCTGTCACATTTTGACAGCTGTTACCTGACATGCAGCTGGTTTCCCTTCTTAACTCAAGGGAGTCGAATGGTTCCTCTAGATAAAATTAAATAATGTAATCTTCATTTAGTGACACCCTCTGCATTTTACTGACATATGTTTTGCAGTTTAGCGGTTCTGTCATCCCTCAAGTCTCTATTTTAGACACCAGTAATGTGTGTTCACTGTGATAAGTGAGCCTTCTCAAATGTCAGAAATATCACAAAGACAACAGCTCATCCTTTTCTTTATTTGTCATGTTACAGGTAGTAATAGACTTGTTGTTACAGAAACCTGTCTCCCTCAACAGTTATGTTTTAAAAAGGTGTGTTTGAAATAATGGATTCGTTCGCCATTTCTTTTAATAGATCTTTATAGCGAATCTGAAGTAAAACTTCTTCGCTCCCATGTATCAGTAATTTTACCATTAAAGGGTCTTCATGTTAGTAATAAGAAGCTAGTTTCCTTCAATACTCAAAAAGTTTTTTCTCTTAGAGAGCAATCTCTTGTAGAAACAAGCATTTTAGACAACACAAGTCACTACATGGCAGGTAGATATCTTCCTTACCATTTTTCATTCTTCGAAGGGTTTGCCAAAACAACAACAACTTGTTTTTTTTGTATAGTGCTCTTCACTGAGTACAGACACAGAGCACTGTGAACAATTCTCAGTTAAAGCAGAAGTGTAGATTAAACAAATTGCCAAACACAGAAAATACAGAAGTGGTACACATATAAAGGCAAATTTGTTAAAACACACAAAGAACAATTAGAAATAATTAAACATAATTTGAAAAAATATCTGTCCAGTGAATAATTAATGAACCATGGCCAGTTGACAAATGTGAAGATTAAAATTGTAAAAGAGAAAGTCAAAAAGAAACTCACAGTCCTGGAGAACTTGGCCAAATGAAACAAAGTAGAGGAGGGTTAGTAATGATTTAAAAATATTGTGATAGTTATATTTCTGTGCAAATGATTAACAAACTGAAATGCAGTATGCACAGCTAATTGGCAGTTCTAGTCAGGGTATGTTAGACTGAAGTAATGAGTCTTCAGCTGGGATTTAAAAGCTGGGACTGAAGGGGCATTCTCTTATATAAGCAGGCAGGTCATTCTACAGCTTTGGGGCCCTGTAACTAAAAGCTTCACCTCCCACTTTTATTTTGTTAAATCTTGGAATCATCAGTAGACTGGAATCTTGAGATCTTAAAGTGTGCTCTGGTTTGTAAATAATGATAAGTTCAGATAAGAAACTACATGACCTGAAGTCAGTGTTCATTCATCCTACCAAATCTTCCAGAGCCTGACTGCCCACAGAAGTAAATGAAACCAGGGACCTCATGTATAAATGGTGCATACGCACAAAAATGTTGCGTACGCCTATTTCCGCGCTCACATTGCGATGTATAAAAACTAAACTTGGCGTAAAGCCATGCACATTTTCATGCTTGGCATACACAAGTTCTCCGCTTGGTTTTGCAAACTGGTGACACCCAGTATCAAAGCAGTGCTTTTTTTCCAGTGTGGTTTCCTTTTCTTTTTTAGATCCACATTACTGACGCAGCTTTATCAAATACACTGAAACTAACTGCATGCTGTTTATTAGTTTAAGGCATCTGATTGTAATTAACCTGTAACAATATAATGGTCCACGGAATGGCCAAACTATTCTAAATACCATTGCTGCTTTAGCGTTGTTACTCTCACTGCGCCTTCTTCTTCTTTCAGCTACTCCCATTAGGGGTTGCCACAGCAGATCATCTTTTTCCATATTACTCTCACTGCACCACTCGGAGTATTTATATCACTGTATCTGAGTGTGGAATCTACAGCAGCTGATCGGAAAGAGAATTATCAGTATACAGCATCTAGCACATGCTGCCTTAGCCATGCTGCCTATTTGAACTACTCTCATGCAACAAACACTTCAGAGCTTTTCCTGTACGGACCTCACGGTTCAGAAACAGTTTCATCCCAAGAACTATAAACGCACTCAGTCAGTCCATCAAATGCTCCTTGTAGAACTGTTTGTACTTACAAGTACAATCACCTCACTGTAAACTTGCAATACAGTTCTAATATTGCGCAACCTGCACCACTTTATAAAATGCATATTTACATATGATGATGATATCATTTTTAAGATGAAATGCAGCAAAATACATTTATTACATTATACAGATAAAATGTTAACATCATTTAAATAATCTGTATTTTCAATAATTAAACATGTGAGGACACAGTGTCAAAGAGCTAGCAAGGAGCTGACACCCCGTTCACGGATTGTTCCTACCTTGTCCTGTATTCTTACTGGGGCTGGTGCAACACTGGAAGGATAGATGGATGGAATAATTAAACATGTACTATGAAGATATTTCAATGTTCCTTAAAAGTTTTGAAGAATCTGAGTTCTAAGCTTACAGATGGCTTAACGTCTGTTACTGAGCTGATTGTGTGGCGATTGGGTACTTGGAGAAAGAAAAGGAAGGACAGGAAATGGAGGTTAGTGCGTTTGAAAGAGACAATACTGCTGCAATAAACTATTTCATCGAAGGTCGCGCACGGCCCAGCAAGCATCTTGCGTGAGGCAGGAACAATCTCAAGGATGGGGCACCAGTTTGTCACTATCACTGCACCACTGTGTTCCCATGTTTAATACATATGATATGAATACTGAACTTATATCAAGTATACATCTCAGTATTTAAATTATTTAGAGAACTGTAATATCACGAATTTAATGGATTCTGTTGGAGGAAGAGAAAGCCCCTTTAAGAAGCATTGTAAGGTTTCAATAGTTACAAGTCTCAGTTGTAGCATTTAACATGCTACTTTAGTTACAATGGTATTTGAGAAACTAGTAAATTAAACAATTTTAAGAAGTTTATGATGTTCTACTTTAATGACAAAATAAACTACGTGATTAAAGAAGAAATTTTGAGATTAAAGTTGACATTATTTAGTTTTTTTCCCACTGTGTCCCTATTTTTTGTCTTTTCGCTGTACCCTGATAAACTTTCATATGACCTCAGACGGTGGGCTATGACTCGCCTTTTCACGGGCGACTTTGATATCTGACAACTTCTTTTTTGGCACTTTTGCCATTTCCTTTTCACAGAACATTGAACTTAAGGGCTATTTATATTAGTTTGCATATTCAAAGAGGTATAATTCTGGGAGGAGTTGGGGTGGAGCAGCAGGTGCATGCACGTGCGTTACTTTTCACGCTGACCGGGATTTATGTAGCAGAAGAACGTGAAAGTTGGCAAACGCACAGATTTATGCATATGGAGTTTTTTGTGTGTATGCACATTTCCGCTTTTGTGCATATGCCATGTTATAGTGTGAATTTTACGCACACCGTTATGCATGAGGCCCAAGATCACTTTTAAAAAAAAAAAAATTTTATTATTCTTTTTTATTATTCTTTTTTAGTGTTTAACTTCAGTTTATTAGCATCATTGTTATTGAACAGAGATCTCCTGGGGACTCCACCACTTTATTTTGTCCTGTTTCCTTTTCTTCTACCCGCTAAATTTGATGTGGTTTTAGGATAAGATATTATACAACAGATATATATACTTTTTTAAACAAACACATGAACTATTCTTCCTTGCATGATGCAAAAGTCATGCTAATAATATCAATTTATAAACTTTCTTAGAAGCCAGAAGATGCTCAAACTGTCTCATTATTTACAAAGACAATGCCAATGCATCAGCACCATGGAAGATGCTGGGTCAAATTTGTTATTCTTTGCTCTGAATGTGATTTATTACAATTATTTTCTAGCTAATCATTCAGTGTTTGTCTCCAGCATGTGATTACATTTAACAGTAGTAATCTCTTCAACAGCTAATTTTTGCTCTGATTTGTCACTGTAGGTATATTAACACATAACATGGCATGTATGTTTACATTTATTTCAGACTAGCAAAATACCAGCGCTTCGCAGTGGTGAAGTACTGCCTTAAAATTTTTATTAAGAAGAAAAGTAAACCTTTTTAAACTGAGGGAAAATATACCAATAATTATTTGTTAAGGATCTCTTTGTATACCACGTTGTCAATTCGGCCCTCCGGTTGTAATATGACCAAGCTGTGCGCTGAGCTTATTCTTGAGCATGCAACGTACAGTTGGCCATGTGAAAAGCAATCTTGCCTCAAATCTCACAGCTTGGATTGCTGCTGTCGTAATCGGTTTGAGTTTCATGGTTTGTTTCAATTACGACAGTATTTGCAGGACTTGTTGTGTTGAAGTGACATTTGGCATCTGTCAAGCGTTGTAACCATACAACCGGCTTCATCGATAACTTCGCATCCAGCTTTTGAAAGTTTAAACATTCATAAACATCCAAGTGTCCACTATGAAATCGTCACCTGTGAATCTAAGATGTTTAAGACGCATTGGCGGTTGTCCAAAGGTGTAAAATATTTGGCCATTTCGGTACACTTGAAAGCGACAACCGAACAATTCAGCGTCAGCCATCAACTCACATGCAGAAGCATAGGTGAAGGGCTTAAGCATTTCACTCTTACAGTGCTTCTGTGTGGTATAACTACCTCCTGTACCGTCATCAGTCCACACCTTGAACCTGTCCCAGTCATTCAATACATAAGACACAATGTTCCTCCGGATATCAAGAGTGAGCTTGATATGGCCGTGCAATATGTCACAAAGAGAATGGAAAAGGCAGGTGCCATCTCCGGGGATGGAAACCACTCGGTAAGTGACAGTTCTTTGATCGATGGTGATCACCTCGATAGACATGGTAATGGGGGTACGGTTGGAATGATAAAGGAAATGAGTACCTGAACAATGTAAAGTAAGTTTAAAATACCTACAGAATAACTATAATCGTAATAAACGAGCAATAAAACAGTCGGAGAAGCCGTGGATTAAATAAAAAGGCTGCAGTTATCAGCAGGGAGACGTGAATCCCGTGGCGAAGCAAGGAAGGGAATGAAGAGACAGACAGCCTTATATAGGCAGGCAGCCAATAACGTGGAAGGCGTCGGGATGGGGGACCCAATGCAGCCTCACACGGCGACCGAGCTGCAGGCTATGGACGTATATATGTACGTAAGTAGGATTCAGTTAGCGTTGGGAACCCGCGTACCAAATTTCTTGAAGATGGGCCCATAAGGAACAAAGACTGCTGGAAAATTCAATATGGCGGCCGACAGTGGCATCATACCACCGAAATAAGTACGTACATCGGTTTCGGTTAGCGCAGGGAAGCCGCCTACCGAATTTCGTGAAGATGGGGCCATAAATAAGAAAGTTTAATATGGCGGACGTTGTCGGCCGTTATGACCGTTACACGTAGAATTTCGAAATTAAACCTGCTTAACTTTTGTAAGTAAGCTGTAAGGAATGAGCCTGCCAAATTTCAGCCTTCTACCTACACGGGAAGTTGGAGAATTAGTGATGAGTGAGTCAGTGAGTCTGACGTTGGAAAGTTCAATATGGCGGCCGACAGTGGTGTCATACCACCGAAATAAGTATGTGCATCAGTTTCGGTTAGCGCAGGGAAGCCGTCTACCAAATTTTGTGAAGATGGGGCCATAAATAAGAAAGTTTAACATGGCAGACGTTGTCGACCATTATGACCGTTACGCGTAGAAGTTCGAAATGAAACCTGCTTAACTTTTGTAAGTGAGCTGTAAGGAATGAGCCTGCCAAATTTCAGCCTTCTACCTACACGGGAAGTTGGAGAATTAGTGATGAGTCAGTCAGTCAGTCAGTCAGTCAGT
>JANRMT010053738.1:0-12373 GCA_026402145.1 Polypterus bichir lapradei | reverse complement strand
GTATTTTCTTATGACCCCGCTGTCCACACTGATAACATATTACATTGGATACACCCCCATCCCTTCCGCTCTTAGAGGTAAGAGAACCATGACCTACCATGACCTTGGATGCACAAGGAAGGATTGAATAAGTCATTGGAGCCCTATTAGTTTTGGTCACTCTTTGTAGATTCTTCGGATAGCCTCGAGCAGTTTGAAAGACCTCTGCCAGTTCAGCAGCTTGGCGTAAAGACTTTGGTCGATGTTCTAAAATCCAAGTCTTCAGCTCAGGCTTTACCACCTGCAAAAACTGCTCCAAAATAATAGAGTCAATTATTGTCTCTTTATCATGTTGTTGGGGCTTAAGCCAACAAAGGCATAGATCCTTCAATCTAGCTTGCAGCTCTAATGCGGTTTCACCCTCCTTCCATTCTGCCGTTCTAAACCACAGACGATAATTCTCAATACTAATCTCAAATTTATTCAATATGGCTTGTTTAAGTGACTCATAGTCTAATGATCCAGACGGGTCCATGGCCACAAAAGCTGCGCGGGCCTTGCCAGATAATAGGGGTACTAATCTTATTGCCCATTCAGTTTTAGGCCATGTGAAAACGGCCATTCTTTCAAAGGTGGAAAGAAACATCTCTACATCCTCACCTTCCTTATAGGGGAGAAGCTTTAAACCTTCCACCCACCTGGTAGATCCTGCAGCAGAGTTACTGATGTTAGCCTCCACACCCTCCATATACGTTAGAATGGGACTTACAGGTGGTGAACGACCCACTCCAGGGTTCTTTGAAGGACTTCCCTCACGTCTTCGCTGTACCTCCGCCTGCAGCAATGTAAACTGATGTTGCAACGACTTCCACCTCAGCTCTTGTTGTTTCTCCTTTTGCTCCTGTGCTTGTAGAAACTGCTGGAACATTCTTTCCATTGTCTGTGTCTCTTTATACATTGCCTCCGATGACTCAGGGGACTGTGTCTGTGGTTCTTCACCCGATAAAGAAGCTGGCACGGATACAGAAACCTTCTTGGGTGCCATCTCTGCTCTCTCAAAGATCTTCCAAATCCCCCAGTGGATCCCACTGCTGCCACCAAAATGTCACAAGCCATCTACTAAAGCAGATGGCCTGCTAGTAGTTTGGGACCGACCAGGACTGAGGGAGTAACGAGAGGCTTAAGAGAGGCAGATGTTCAAAACAGAAGGTAATTTATTTATACCACAATAAAAAAAATTATTAAAGTTGTTGAAGGAAAAAAAAGAACAAAAAAAAATGGACAAAAATGTATAAATAATCCAGTGATAAGACACAATCAAATTATAAAGAAGAAAAAAAAAAAACAAAAAATAGAAATTGGGAAACACCAAGGCTCTTACCCTAATATAATCAATTCCCGTTCATGAAAAGTCCAGGGCAGCCTTAAAATAATACCAAAAACTAGACTCTGTTTCAGTCCAGGTCACCAGTACAACTCCTCCAAATAAAAAATCTCAGGAGTCGTTTTTTTTTGATCCTCAGGAGCTTAACCCACTCCTTTACAGCAACCAACAGCTCAGCCACTAGGCACCTCTTAGGCTGGCGTGCCTCGCACTACCTACTTTTTCTCCCTTTTCTTTTTCTCCCCTTTTCTTGCGGCCACAACAGTATTTTAAAGCCTTTTCCATTGCCAGGATCAGCTTATCTAATCATAGGAAGGAACCATTTAAGTCCTGCCGGGGGAAATCGTGCACTGCTAGTACAAATCAAAAATAGCCGACAACAACATCTACATAATAAAACAATAAACAACAAAACACCACATTTATACTTAACCTCGAGGTTACTAATAAACAAAACTTAGAGATTACAATACATGTACACTACTAATGCTACTTGGACTCCCCCTATAGCTGTCGTTTAATCTTCCCAGGCACCTGTGACTGCATTTAGCGCCTGTGCCCTTGTTAAATGAAAAAAAAAAACCCGATCGAAAAAATGGTATATTACGCGCAACAATTGCAATCTAACCATATGGTAAAACATCTAGAAAATAAACTAAACAACCGGAGGGTAAGCCTAAAAAATCCTAAATGGAAAAAAAAAAATCTTTCTTCCCCCATGGTAAACTTGCTGATATATTGTTCACACTTAAAACTTTGATCGTCCTGCCCCATATCCATTTAATCCACCAGGTATCAGCATTACGGTGAGGCTATAGCGTCACACACCCCCTCACTCAGACCCTCGATATCTTGCATTCGAGAGAGAAAGTCAGCACATTTATTTTGTTTCCCTTGTATATACTTTACTGTAAACTTATATGGTTGCAATGACAAATACCACCGTGAAATTCGTGCATTGGAGTCACGCATCCGTGCTAACCATTGCAACGCACGATGCTCAGACTCCACAACAAAAGGATGACCAAGCAGGTAATACTTTAAAGAGTCCACTGCCCACTTAACTGCCAGTGCCTCCTTCTCAACCGTGGAATATCTAATTTCCCTAGAGAACAACTTGCGACTTATATAAACAACAGGGTGTCTATCTTCTCCCTCACCCTGAAGTAATACAGCACCCAGACCCCCTCCCGAAGCATCGGTCTGTAAACAAAAAGGTAGATTATAATCAGGACATTTCAAAATAGGGTTACAACATATTGCATTTTTCAATTTAGCAAAAGATTTTTCACATTCTTCAGTCCATTTCACATGGTTGGGCTCTTTCTTCTGTAAGAGATTAGTAAGTGGGATGGCAATCTCCGAAAGCGCGGAATGAATCTCCTATACCATCCAACCAGTCCTAGAAATGACCGAACTTGTCTTTTGGTGTTAGGACGTGGACGATCCTGAACAGCTTTCACCTTGTCCACCTGAGGTTTTACAAATCCTCCTCCGATGGTGTATCCCAGATATTGTACCTCAGATCTAGCTAGTACACATTTAGCTGGATTTACCACCAGACCGGCTTGCTTTAACCTGTGAAAAACATCAGCAAGATGTGATAAATGCTCATGCCAAGACTCACTGTATATTACAATGTCATCAATATAAGCTCGAGCATAAGATTCTGCTCCTCTCAAAACAATATCCATAAACCTTTGGAAATTTGCTGTTGCTCCGTGTAATCCAAAAGGCATGACGGTGAACTGATACAATCCACTAGGCACTTTAAATGTCGTGAGGGGTTTAGCTGCGTCTGCTAATGGCACCTGCCAGTATCCCTTGCATAGGTCTAAAGTTGATAAAAACATAGCTGGACCCAGTTGTTCTATCAGTTCATCCACCCTTGGCATAGGGTAAGGATCAAATGCAGAAATTGAATTTAGTTTAGAATAATCCACACAAAGCGAATTTGTCCATTCTTCTTTGGGACCAGTACGACTGGACTACACCACTCACTGGTGGATGGTTCTACTATACCTAATTGGAGCATAGACTGTACCTCCTTCCTTAGTGTCTCCTGCAGACGAGCTGGAACTCTGCTGCATGTCTGTCGTACGGGACCTGGAGAGGTGAGGCAAATAGTATGCTCTATTAAATTAGTCCTACCAGGTATTTTGCTGAACAGATGCTCCGGGATCACTGCTTTTAACTGTTCTTGATGCTTCTCCGAAAGATGGTCCAACGCAGGTAGAATGGCAGAAGATGATGTTTCAGGCAAGAACTGCTCTGGTAATTCCTCTTCGTCTTGAATTCTACGAATCAAAAGCTGAACCTCAGAATTAGCTTTTTCCCTCCACTCTTTCAACAGGTTAATATGGAAGACTTGATATTTATTTCTAGACCGGTCTGGCATATAAATTTCATAATTTACTGGCCCTTTTTGTGAAACAATCTCATATGGACCTTGCCATTTTGCCAACAAACCATTAGTCGATAGGGGCAACAGCAATAAGACTTTCTGACCGGGTTGAAAACTGTGAGTACGTGAGGCTTGATCATACCAGGCTTTCTGCTTCTTTTGTGACTGCAACATGTTCTTTTTAACCAACTCGGACATTGCAGACAATCGATCTCTCATTATAATAACATAACTTAAAATATTCAGGTGTTCTTGACTACTGCCATTTTCTAATGCTTCTTTCAGCACAGCTAAAGGGCCTCGAACATTTCGCCCATAGACCAGTTCAAATGGTGAAAATCCGGTGGAAGCCTGAGGGACTTCTCTGTAAGCAAAAAGCAAGTATGGCAGCCATTGATCCCAGTCGGCTCCAGTGTCAGACACAAGTTTTTTTAGTATTTGCTTCAGAGTGGCATTGAAGTGTTCTACTAGGCCATCCGTCTGTGGATGGTAAGGTGTGGTTCTCAAACCCTGAATCCCTAACAGACCATATACCTGTTTAATTAGCCCAGCGGTAAGATTAGCCCCCTGATCAGTCAACATCTCCCTAGGGATGCCAACTCTGGAAAACAACTGAACTAGGGCGTTAGCAACCTGAGTAGCCTTAACCTTCTTCAATGGGAACGCCTCTGGATATCTCGTTGCATAATCACATAGGACCAGTATGTAACGATGCCCATTACTACTACGTGGTAGAGGACCCACAATATCCATTGCCATTCTACTAAAAGGCTCCTCTATCACAGGTAACGGCACTAACGGAGCTCTGTCTCCTTTCTTAACAGGTCCTACAAGCTGACATTCAGGACAACTCCTACAATAACTGGCCACATCTTTGGACCAACCTGGCCAGTAAAAATATTTAGCAATACGATCACTAGTCTTAATTTGCCCTAAATGCCCGGCCCATGGGATATCATGCCCCATTTTTAACACCTTGTCCCTAAACTCTTTGGGTAGTACCAATTGTTTGCCATGCCCATCTTGGTGGTAAAGAATATCCTGGTCTAATACAAAGGTTTCTCCTGTAACTGACTGATGTTGTTTCTCAGCTTTGACAAAACAGGACTGCAGACTGGGATCGCCACGTTGCAAGGCCCCTATCTCCCCTGTAATGAAAGGTGAGTAATCAAGATCACCTAAGGCAGGAGCAATGCCAGTATCTAGGGCAGGCATGCCCAAAATTTTTGCCCGTTTCCGCTGCCTGCGGGTCTTACGGACTGAGACCTCATTCCCTTGGGTAAAAGGTAAAATGCTCCAGTCACCTGGTCACTTGCTTTGACTGCAGCTGCTTGAGCTCTGGTCAAGACCCGGGCTTCCTGCACCAGGCTCTGCTGCAGTAAGCCATCAATATCTGGCACATCCAGTCCAAGCAAGGCTGGGTATGGCATGTCATCCACTATTCCCACTGACATTGCATACATCTGACCTCCTATCTCAATGCACATCTTCACCAGAGGATAAGAAACCTCATCTCCATGGACGCATCTCAGAACCACCTTCCTAGATGTCGACAGTAATTTATCATCAAGAATATCTCGTCTTACTAGGGTTTGGGTACTTCCTGTATCAAGCAATGCTGTTCTGGTTCGACCTGCTATTTTTACTTTAACCACTTTTTCTTGATTCTTCTGCCCTAATTTCCAAGGAATTGGGCATGGTACATAACAAAATTTATTTTCCTCACACCCTGCTCTACTCTTAGCCATAGGACACTGTATTTTCTTATGACCCTGCTGTCCACACTGATAACATATTACATTGGATACACCCCCATCCCTTCCGCTCTTAGAGGTAAGAGAACCATGACCTACCATGACCTTGGATGCACTAGGAAGGATTGGATAAGTCATTGGAGCCCTATTAGTTTTGGTCACTCTTTGTAGATTCTTGGGATAGCCTCGAGCAGTTTGAAAGACCTCTGCCAGTTCAGCAGCTTGGCGTGAAGACTTTGGTCGATGTTTTAAAATCCAAGTCTTCAGCTCAGGCTTCACCACCTGCAAAAACTGCTCCAAAATAATAGAGTCAATTATTGTCTCTTTATCATGTTGTTGGGGCTTAAGCCAACAAATGCATAGATCCTTCAATCTAGCTTGCAGCTCTAATGCGGTTTCACCCTCCTTCCATTCTGCCCTTCTAAACCACAGACGATAATTCTCAATACTAATCTCAAATTTATTCAATATGGCTTGTTTAAGTGACTCATAGTCTAATGATCCAGACGGGTCCATGGCCACAAAAGCTGCGCGTGCCTTGCCAGTTAATAGGGGTAGTAATCTTATTGCCCATTCAGTTTTAGGCCATGAGAAAACAACAGCCATTCTTTCAAAGGTGGAAAGAAACATCTCTACATCCTCACCTTCCTTATAGGGGAGAAGCTTTAAACCTTCCACCCACCTGGTAGATCCTGCAGCAGAGTTACTGATGTTAGCCTCCACACCCTCCATATACGTTAGAATGGAACTTACAGGTGGTGAACGACCCACTCCAGGGTTCTTTGAAGGACTTCCCTCATGTCTTCGCTGTACCTCTGCCTGCAGCAATGTAAACTGATGTTGCAACAACTTCCACCTCAGCTCTTGTTGTTTCTCCTTTTGCTCCTGTGCTTGTAGAAACTGCTGGAACATTCTTTCCATTGTCTGTGTCTCTTTATACATTGCCTCCGATGACTCTGGGGACTGTGTCTGTGGTTCTTCACCCGATAAAGAAGCTGGCACGGATACAGAAACCTTCTTGGGTGCCATCTCTGCTCTCTCAAAGATCTTCCAAATCCCCCAGTGGATCCCACTGCTGCCACCAAAATGTCACAAGCCATCTACTAAAGCAGATGGCCTGCTAGTAGTTTGGGACCGACCAGGACTGAGGGAGTAACGAGAGGCTTAAGAGAGGCAGATGTTCAAAACAGAAGGTAATTTATTTATACCACAATAAAAAAAATTATTAAAGTTGTTGAAGGAAAAAAAAGAACAAAAAAAAATGGACAAAAATGTATAAATAATCCAGTGATAAGACACAATCAAATTATAAAGAAGAAAAAAAAAAAACAAAAAATAGAAATTGGGAAACACCAAGGCTCTTACCCTAATATAATCAATTCCCGTTCATGAAAAGTCCAGGGCAGCCTTAAAATAATACCAAAAACTAGACTCTGTTTCAGTCCAGGTCACCAGTACAACTCCTCCAAATAAAAAATCTCAGGAGTCGTTTTTTTTTGATCCTCAGGAGCTTAACCCACTCCTTTACAGCAACCAACAGCTCAGCCACTAGGCACCTCTTAGGCTGGTGTGCCTCGCACTACCTACTTTTTCTCCCTTTTCTTTTTCTCCCCTTTTCTTGCGGCCACAACAGTATTTTAAAGCCTTTTCCATTGCCAGGATCAGCTTATCTAATCATAGGAAGGAACCATTTAAGTCCTGCCGGGGGAAATTGTGCACTGCTAGTACAAATCAAAAATAGCCGACAACAACATCTACATAATAAAACAATAAACAACAAAACACCACATTTATACTTAACCTCGAGGTTACTAATAAACAAAACTTAGAGATTACAATACATGTACACTACTAACGCTACTTGGACTCCCCCTATAGCTGTCGTTTAATCTTCCCAGGCACCTGTGACTGCATTTAGCGCCTGTGCCCTTGTTAAATGAAAAAAAAAACCCGATCGAAAAAATGGTATATTACGCGCAACAATTGCAATCTAACCATATGGTAAAACATCTAGAAAATAAACTAAACAACCGGAGGGTAAGCCTAAAAAATCCTAAATGAAAAAAAAAATCTTTCTTCCCCCGTGGTAAACTTGCTGATATATTGTTCACACTTAAAACTTTGATCGTCCTGCCCCATATCCATTTAATCCACCAGGTATCAGCATTACGGTGAGGCTATAGCGTCACAGCTTCAACGTAAATACTTTTATCTACACTTCTTTGAGTGAAAGGCATCGTAAACAGGTCCAATTCAGATTTGACACACTATTCAGATATTCTGTGTACAAAAGTCATTTTGCCATAAAATGTGTCTCTTCTTTTTGCTTGCTTTAGTCTTGTTCTTCTGACAATGTTTAGAAAATTCTGTAAAAACAGTGCACTTTACCTTTTTGACTGTCAGGCCCTGTTGCATTTTGTCATTTTCATCACCATCATTTCTGCACCCTGCTGCTTCACTTGGCCGCAACCAGCCACGCTTGATATCGTCAAGGTGAATACATCTTTTACAGTATTTTAACAGCAGATTTGATAAGTATTTTTGCTATGTCAAAACCTTTTTTCAGGAGTGGTAAAGCTCTTCTAAACAGCACCCAAAATATGCATCCAATACCACCACCATACATTACCGGGGATCCAGAGAATCCAGGTAAGCTGCTACCCGTTTGGGTCTTGTATTATTTGGTGTAGGATGTTGGATCCTGGTAAGACCTCATTGTTTCAGGGTCTGAAATTCAACTTCACTATAACCTTACCAAACTGAAATGATACATTTTTGTTCTGGTCCGTCTTTACTTCAATTGTCTCTGTGTCAAAATTAGTCTTGCTGACTGGTGCATAAGGAGGGTTGTCATATGTGATAGTGGTAATTTTATTCGCTAGATCTTCTATATGGATCCATCTCAAAAGGGGGACGTAGCTGTCTCCGACTCTCTGATGAGAAACCATGTCACCATACATGTATAAAGTGTATAAACCAGCACTGATGTTGGTGGTGGAAAGGGGACTTGTAAGCTAGCCCCTGAGTCTGATCAGGATGTGCTCCTAATATTCAACACAGCTGACTTTTAAGTGTATAGTTTCATCCTTTTCACCTGGGATCACTTAGACTCTTCTTTCCAAAGAATTATAACTGAAGCTGAAATGTGGAATTCATTATCTGGCTTATCTATGGTGTTCCACGTACAGTATGTGGATATTGTATTTCTGTTAGGCTGACTTCCCAAGAACCTTCTAGTTCTATGGGTTTAGCAAGCTTTGTCATGAAATTGGAAATTGAGTTGTTAGGGGAAATGTCTGTGGAAGCATTGCTAGGCAGAGTCACAAAAAAACTTTTGCGCTCCATTGTATGCTGGTAGAGAATGATGGTCAAATTATGAGCGGTATGGATTTTATTTTACATCTTGGACTTGGCTGTCTGGTATCTAGCTGTTAAAGTTTTCTGGCCACCTTAACAATTTAACTAAAATGAATTGTTTTTTATTCTTAACTTTCCTAGCCAGTATTTTCTCAATCATGTAGACACCTTTCAATTCAGCATCATAAAATGAGCCTATGATCCCTTCACCATCATCATCTTTCAAAAATGTTCATAACCATTCACAAAAGGATGTCTGGTTTTAGAAACCCTAACTTTATAACGTCATATTGCACACACTGAAATAGATTTTAGTATGCTGTTAAATCTCTCTACCATGGAGGCCTTTAACTCATTTACTGTGGTGAAATTTTTTATTTCGTTTTTCTTGAGCAGCTTTTGAAAATCTCAGTTGAAAAACTCTTTACCCTTATCAGTCTGGAGTTTCTTTGAAGTTCAACTGCTGCTCAGAATGTCTTGGAATGCTCTTGCCACTTCTTTGCCTGTTTTGTTCTTCAGGTACCATAACCACACGTACTTAGAAAATACATTGGTGCAGGTCAATAAACATTTATAATCACTGTTATGCTCGGACACATTTGTCATGTTCGCTAGATCCATTTGCCATTGTGGGTCTATAATAGATACATAAACCTTATTTCTCTTAAAATGTATTCTAGTAGGTTTATGAATTGTATAAGAATATTAACCAGATAACCAATCTGTCACCTGATGATTGTTACTTTTCTGACCTGAAGCCTCAACAGCTCTTTTCAAAGAGTCTTTTCCCTCAAAGCAGTGAGGATTTGCTAGGTTATAATAAACTTTTTCATATAATCCTCCATCATTGACAGTGAAAGCAAAATGTAGGCATTTTAAAAATCAATGGTACTTTATTGATAATTTTCAAAAACAACATTAAAATTCAGACATGCTTTACCAGTCACTTCAAAGAATATATTACAACTAAGCAACATGATTAAAACAGACAAAAATATGTTATATCACATATTATTTCCCTGTAAAACCCCATATCAGGTTCAGAGAAATGGAATTTTGAGAAGGCATTGGCTAGATAGCAGCATACACAAGGCTGTCCATTCTGTGCATTTCGAATATCATAGTGTTTACACTAAAAAGGTAGATTTTTATACAACGCATCTTTCTCTTTCCACCGTGGCAGGATGGAGCAACATGCCCCCCGACCCTATAGGCTGTTAGAGGATATGAAGGCATACCTCTTGGGTGTGGGAATTGATAACAGGGCGTGATAAGGGTTTGGTTTACAAAATCTCTCCCCCTAAAAGGAGGGACTTAAAGATCATCAATTAAGACAGCTGTCTATCCTGCATAGGGGGTGGGGCTACATTTCATAAATCATATTTTGGAGGCAGGGGCTAAGGTCACCCTTTATGACAGTTTCAGTCAGATATTACTACTGATGTCTTTCAGGAGTTTGCCAGAAAGACCGGTGGCAGGACTGCTTTTCGGAAGAAAGCGCTATTAGTAAAGCTAGGCTAGTAGGCACTATTGTATAGGAGTTTGAGGATAAATTCAGGTGTCCATTGGCAAAGACAACTTGACGGTAAGTGAGCATTCTAGATCTCTGTTTGGTTTAAAATAAAAGGCCTCGGTAGTAAGATGTTTTACCTCTGAAAGTAACCAGTGCACAATTTAAGTACTCACAACAGACAAAAATACTAAAATAGGGGGTGTACTATTGGGGTTTGAGTCGCTGACTGTGGACTCCCTAAAAAAGACAAAAAAGAAGAGGCAAAACTTCCCAGCAAAATACAAAGACAAAATGATATGCAATAAAATAACAAAACACAAAAAAATTATTATTAATAGTGTACTGACACTGGCTAAAAAAAGGAAGAAAAAATACACAGAAAGAAAATAATACGAGGACATAACTAATAAGGACAAAGAATAGGCTTAGATAAGAAGGCAGGATTTTTTCAAGGACTACATCTTTGTCTTCTGAGTAATTATTACATTTGTTATCATTGTGGTAAATTCTATTTCAGATGCTGATTAGAAACAAACGAGGTTAGTAAACAAGCAGTTAAAGTTTTTATACTACTACAATCACTATCACTATACACTACAATCTCCAAGACAAGAACAGAATTTGACTGAGAGTAAAGCAGGGAGTAGACCGATGTAAAAAAGTCTATCAAAACAATGTAATAGGATGCAAATTCATAGAGAGGTGGCTAAAATAAACAATCTTTTGCGCAGGAAAAAACACATGAGAAATAGTGCAGCGAGAGAGAGAATGTTTGAAATGAATGATAGGTGTTTGTAAAAAAAAAAAAAATGCTGCAAGTAATTAAATGGATTAAAATAATGTTGAGTGTAGTATTATGCCTAAGAAATGATACTATATTTAAAAAAAGAGATTTCTATGTGTACAGTTAGTTTTGAAAATGTTTGTACCTTGCAAATCATTAAAGCAATTGCTGAAAATATATTGTGGACACAAAATTAGAAATATCTTTGATATAAATTAACAGAGATCTGAATTATTTGAGTAAAATATTATAATGTGCTTTGAGTATGCTTAATATTTGGCCTAATGAAAACATCTCCACTTTGCTTATAAAGATATTTACATAACATCTTTCCTTCAAAGTGGATGTTTTAAGGAAAAATGTTCTTTTAATAATTATGAAATACAAAGCAGACAAATTCTTTCAAAAATAAAAATGCTACTAGTGGTGTGTGTTTCAGTTTGGGAGCTTTTTAAAAAAAATGCCTGCTCTTATTTTATTTATTTGCATTTTATATACTAGCAAAATACCCGCGCTTCGCAGCGGCGAAGTACTGCATTAAAATTTTTATTAAGAAGAAAATTTAACCTTTTTAAACTGAGGGAAAATATGCCAATAATTATTTGTTAAGGATCTCTTTGTATACCATGTTGTCAGTTCGGCCCTCCGGTTGTAACATGACCAAGCTGTGCGCTGAGCTTACTCTTGAGCATGCAACTTACAGTTGGCCATGTGAACAGTAATCTTGTCTCAAATCTCACAGCTTGGATTGCTGCTGTCATAATCAGTTTGAGGTTCATGGTTTGTTTCAATTACGACAGTATTTGCAGGACTTGTGTTGAAGTGACATTCGGCATCTGTCAAGCGTTGTAAGCTTACAACCGGTTTCATCGATAACTTCACATCCAGCTTTTGAGAGTTTAAACATTCATAAACATCAAAGTGTCCACTACTGAAATCGTCACCTGTGAATGTAAGATGTTTAAGAGGCATTGGCGGTTGTCGAAAGGTGTAAAATATTTGGCCATTTCGGCACACTTGAAAGCACCAACCGAACAATTCAGCGGCAGCCATCAACTCACATGCAGAACCATAGGTGAAGGGCTTAAGCATTTCACTCTTCTAGTGCTCCTGTGTAGTATAATTATCTCCTGTACCATCATCAGTCCACACCTTGAACCTGTCCCAGTCATTCAATACATAAGACACAATGTTCTTC
>JANRMT010053736.1:0-16115 GCA_026402145.1 Polypterus bichir lapradei | reverse complement strand
TTTTTTTTGCGATTTGGGGATCTCTGCAGCAGATGGAAAACCCAAGAATACAATATAAAAAGAAGCTTTTCAACAATAACAGTAGTTATGTAATAGATGCTTCAAGGTTTCCAAAGCCTGATAATAAATAATTTTGTAATTACATTTTTACCTTTCTCTTTTCTAATTGGGCAATGCCGGGAAACTCAGCTAGTGCACTTAGTTTGTTATGTTGATTTTATAAGAAACATACATGAAAATTCCAACAGATTGTGACAGATTGCATTGTTCTAGTAACATCTATGAAGGGGCTTATTTAGGTTACAAGAGAAGCGGAAATGGATAAGAAAAAAGTGTACGCAAGTTATTCTTAAAAATGTCCTTATCCTGATTGGTTGACTATTGGACAAAACACTTTAAAAAACATAAAATAGCTGGAAAAGGCTAAAATTAATTAGAAGTCAGCCAATGGACAAAAGAATGAAGACAACAAAGACAAATATTTCCATTCTTTAATTAGTTTATAAGTTGGCTGAAATTAGATTGCAGATTCTTTCAGTTTCCTTGTCTTCTTTCATATCAGTGCTTGTTTAGCATCAACATTAAAATAAGCTGTGTATATTTTCATTATATTTTATTTTCCTTTATAAGGATGATAGTAATTTGACTGCTACTATACTATGTATACTGCATAATTCATAAAAATAAACCTTAATTAAAAAAATGTTTGTTTTGTTTGGCTACACAGTATAAACAATACTGTCAAACAGTTGTCCCTGTTACAGAGAAAGCTACCAAGCTGATTTACACTGTCTTTAACTTTGCCTTTTAGTTAGGATGGCAAACTGACTCATGCTTTATGTTCCCACTGTAAAAAAGGTTGGCATGTTCTTGAACAATACAAGAAGAAGCTGTGGAGGGTTGAAATAACATACACAAAAAGATTAAAAGTTCATTCTAACCACATATTCAATTTGTATGGGTGCCAATCTGACAGCTTTGTGTCCATCTTTAAAGTATGGTGCCTGCAACTTTAATCACGTTTATCAGAGTCCTCAGCAGTCACAAAGAGGTGCATAACAATATTGATCCAATATGGGATGGGCCCACAATACAGCAACCTAGTAATCTTCATCCAAAATTATATCTCTTTGGTGTCTCCCAAGGGTTGTGTCATTCAAAATGACAGTGTTCTTCATCACAGAAGATACCCAGTCAGCAGGACATGATGACAGCTATTGTTGTCTATGTTCACTTGATAGCTCAATTCCCATTTTTTAACTCCTGTGTCACACAGATCTGGGGCCTCATGTGTAAACAGTGCATACACACAAAAATGTTGCGTACTCCTGTTTCCACACTCAAATCGCGATGTATAAAACCTAAACTTGGTGTAAAGCCATGCACATTTTCATGCTAGCTAAATGCTTGCCATACGCAAGTTCTCCACTCAGTTTTGCAAACTGGCGGCACCCAGCATCAAAGCAGTGCTTTTGTTTAAGTGTGGTTTCCTTTTCTTTTTTAGATCCACATCCCTGATGTGGCTTTATCACATACACTGAAATTAACCACATATTGTTTATTAGTTTAAGGCATCTGATTATAATTAACCTTTAACAATAAAATGGTCCACAGAATGGCCAAACTATTCCAAATACCATAGCTGCTTTAGCATTGTTCCTCTCAATGCACCACTCATAGTATTTATCCCACTGTATCTGAATGTGGAATCACAAGTCTACAGCAGCTGATTGGAAA
This sequence comes from Polypterus bichir lapradei, assembly GCA_026402145.1. Lineage (NCBI taxonomy): Eukaryota > Metazoa > Chordata > Cladistia > Polypteriformes > Polypteridae > Polypterus > Polypterus bichir. The sequence continues at coordinate 14,378 of JANRMT010053736.1, read as the reverse complement.
GAGAATAGTCGGGATGCAACATCAAGCACACGCTGCCTCAGCCATGCGCACAGTCTATTGAACTGCTGTCATACGGCAAACACTTCAGAGCCTTTCCTGTAGGGACATCGAGATTCAGAAACAGTTTCATCCCAAGAACTATAAACACACTCAATCAGTCCATCAAGTGCTCCTTGTAGAACTGTTTGTACTTTTTAGTACAATTACCTCACTGTAAACTTGCAATACAATTATAATATTGCACAACCTGAGCCACTTTATAAAGCGCGTATTTACATATGATGATATTTTTTAAGATGAAATGCAGAAAAATATGTTTATTACATTATACAGATAAAATGTTAACATTTAAATAATCTATATTGTTAATAATTAAACATGTGAGGACACGGTGTCGCAGCGCTAGCTAGTTAAAGCATTGTTCCTGCCTCACGCTGTATTCTTGCTGGGGCTGGCACGACACTGGAAGGATAGATGGTTAGAATAATTAAACATGTACTACGAAGATATTTCAATGTTCCTTAAAAGTTTTGAAGAATCGGCGTTCTAAGCTTACAGATGGCTTAACATCAATGACAGAGCTGATTGTGTGGCGATTGGTTACTTGGAGAAAGAAAAGGAAGGACAGGAATTGGAGGTTAGTACGTTTGAACGAGACAGTACTGCTGCAATAAATTATTTCATCGAAGGTCACGCACGGCACAGCAAGCATCTTGCAAGAGATAGTAACAATCTCTGGACAGGGCGCCAGCTCATCACTATCACTGCGCCACCGTGTTCCCATGTTTAATAACATGATTTAACTACTATCATCATGAAAATGATATTAAGTATACAGCTCATTATTTTAATTATTCAGAGAGCTGTAATATCACGAATGTGATGGATTCTGTGTCCTGTCGGAGGAAAAGAAAGCCTGTTTAAGAACTGATTCACACATAGAGCACATAGAAGAACAAATACAAAACAAAGCATTTTACATGCTACTTTAGTTATGATTGGATTTGAAAAACTAATAAACGATTTAAAGATGAAGTTTATGATGTTCTATTTTAATGACAAAATAAATTACGTGATTAAAGTCGAAATTTCGAGATTAAAGTTGACATTTCGAGCTTTTATTCCTACTGTGTCCCTATTTTTTTTTCTTTTTTTCTGTACCCTAATAAGCTTCCATGCGACACTCAGATGGTGGGCTAGACTCGCCTTTTCACAGCGACTTTGATATCTGACAACTTCTTTTTATTTCAGGCACTGTGCGACTTTGTGAACTTGAGCTTTCGAGTTTCTCCGACACTGTATACCACTTGATCAACTTCCTTTTATTGTCTAAACCAACGTTTATTGTCTAAATAGTACGTTTTTCCTTGCCTCAACTTGGTATTCGCTGAAATTCTTCTATTTCCCCCTGTGCTTTTGTCATTGCCTTTTCACAGAACGGTGAGCTTAAGGGCTATTTATATTGATTTGCATATTCAAAGAGGCGTAATTCTGGGAGGAGTTTGGGGAGAGGCAGCAGGCGTGTGCACGTGCGTTACTTTTCACACTGACCGGGATTTATGGAGTGAAAAAACGTGAAAGTTGGCGTTCAAACAGATTTATGCATCTCGATTTTTTTGTGTGTACACACATTTCTGCTTTTGTCCATACACCATGTTTTAGTGTGATTTCTATGCATGCTGTTATGCATGAGGCCCCTGATCTTTTTAGAAAAAAAAGTGAACTGCAAAAAAAGCTTTTCAGATCTTATTTAGAACACTTTCATATTTCATACTAACTTTCATAACAGATAGATGTTGAAACCTGCAAGGAATTGCGACCTGTCACACCTCCACCACTGCCAAAATACCAGCGACAGGGTTATCAGCTGGGAGCTACCCTTCCATATGTTTTGCCCCTTTAATGTGGAACATCTCAAGATAGTGGAGTAGTGGTCAGGGTCATCTCCCTTCCAATCCCTGCTGCTGGCTTTAGATCTTCAGGAAATTTTCTTCTCTGACATCTTAATTCCACTAGTTCTTGTCTTTCCTCTCCAGCCACAGCCAAAAACTTGTTTTCGTAGCAAGATCTTTCATTGCCTTTTATAGCTTTGAGGCATTCATCCCTGTGTCCTTTAGGAAGAGATTTGCTGAAAAGCTCCTGAAGCCACATCAACCAAACCTCCACTGCATAAGTTGTAACTCTCCAAGCCTTCTATCTGCATTCTGTTGCCAACTTGACATACCGTGCTTTGTTACTTTCATAGGCTTCCTGGATGCCCAGTACCCAGGAAACTGTCAGCTCAAGCAGTATAAAGTGTTAGGTCTCAATTAAGTGATGGTGATATCAGTAGGAATTCTAAGCTGCTCGCTTGACCCAGTCTTTCCCTTGGCCCAAAGTTAATGTCTCTACCTGCTCTTACAAGTTGGATGAGCTGCCTTACTTTTAATGACCTGAACTGTTATACGTTCTGTAAGTTCCACCAGCTACTATGGCACCTAATTGTGCTACCATCTGTGTCAACCCTGGGCCAATACAGTCTTACAGCCACACAGGATGTGACAGAGGTTTGCCTGAGCTGCACCACACAGGTCATAACTTCTCTTTTGAGCCAAACCATTAAGTCACTTTGCCTGGGCTTGGGAGGGTGTCACATGTGGCCCTAAATCAGATATCTACATATGCAACTTGAATGTAACCTGCATTTTAACATTTGTATTGGAATTGAATGGAAATTTACAGTCCCAAACTAATCTTACTTACAATGTTTTTTTGACCTTCTTATCTTTGTGTTGAAAATCAGGATGTGAAAACATTCATGATAGCCATCTGTACACTTGTCAGATTTATATCACTTGATTTGATTTGAACAAGCAAACAAAAAATTTGATATGAGCTGCAAATTAGAAATGAATCACTTTTATTTAAATTCTGCTGGTTATAAAAAGGACAGATTATTTTAATTTAATGGGCCAGAAGAAGAGATGTAGTCAGAAATTGTACTTAAAGTCTAAACTGCTGAAAGATAAAATTTCTAAACGTAAACCCAAAAGGTTTTAACAAAGTCATAACAAACCTGAGTGTCAAAACAAGGAACAGGTAGGTGATCCAACTGGTGGCTAAACCTCCACTTACAGAAAAAAAGACAGGTAGGCAAGAGGTAAGATGTCCAGACAATAGGTGGCAGCTGGGGAGCCAGGGACTAACTTACCCCATTTAAGGTTGAGACCACAGAGGACCGCCAACAGTTTAGTCGAGGCTTTGTGTTCACCTGGTGTGGTTTTAAATAAATGTACCATTTTTGCCATTTCCTATGTTGTCTTGACATAACTCTGGATACTACACTGGATAAAACCCATGAGGACATAGGGAGAATGTGTAAACTCTACGCCCAGTGGTTGAGAAGGAGAATGAGCCTAGGTCCTAGGAGCTTTGAACTAGCAACACTAAGCATGGGGCCACAGTGCCAACTTATATTTTGTTTCTTACTACTACATATAAAGAAACACCTACTTTGTCTTAATAGGGTGATAGGATACCACAAGTTACCTAACTAACTTTAATAAACAAATGTCTGGAACTATACTGTTGGGATGCAACGAGATTTTTACCACAAGCAATGCCAGGATTTCTTGTTCTGATGATGGTGGTCTTTAATATTGTTTCAGCCACTGCTGCAGTTTCTCGCATTGATGCCTAATATCCATTGCAACTTCCTGGATGATTTTTGAGTCCAAGAGCCTAATACATGACTTTGTAGTCTATTCCAAATTTACAGTGTGGTCCACCAGGTGGCGTACAGCTCCCTCAACCCCGACACGGACAGGCTAAGACACAAGTTCAACAAAGCACAGCCATTTATTCTTCAGTGGGGAAGCATTTTTCCTTTGCTTCCCACAATACAGCATTGTACACAGCACCAATATCTAAATACACCGTCCTTTCTTATTCTTCTTCTCTCTCTCGCTCTCTTCCTTGCCTCCACTCCTCATCGCAAGCTTTGTTCTCCACCACCCAACCCTGGCTCCCTAATTGGTGATGAGGCAGCTCCTTTTATGGCACACCCAGAAGTCCTCCAGATGTTTCTCGACCTTCTTCTGGCTGCACTTCCGGGTGTGGTGGAAGAGGTTCCTCCAAGGACCCAGCAGCACCTGCAGAACCCCCCGTTTTTGTGGGATGCCAGATAGAATAGCATTACATTAATCTATACGTGAGGTGACTCGGGCATTAACTAATACTTCAGTGCTGTGTTGCGTAAGAACAGGACGAAGTCTAGAAATATTTCGGAGATGGAAGAAGGCAGCCCGAGAAATGTTACTTATATGGGAGGAATTATTTAATAATAATAATTACTATTATTTAATAATTGCCATTATTAGTGTATAGATATAAATAATTGCATTTAAACGATTCTCCAAAATCTGTTGTATGTAAACGATGCTTTTTTAAACGTTACTGTTTTTTCATCAGAAAACCCGGTTTCCACGTCTACCTGTATTAGTTTAAATTGCACTTTTGCCACTCGCAATAAGGCTGACACACTGACGTATCGTGTCGACTGGGAAACACAGTGAATGCGGCGTCTATCTATATATGTCTATGGCTGTAACAACCTTCTAGTTTCTTGCGGGAGATAATGTCGTGAATACGGTCTTTCCCTTGGTCCTTCCACCCACCCAGTGTCCCGGCCAGATAGAACATTGTTTTATCAAATCCTAGGTAAATGTGCAAAACACGCAACTCCTGGTTCACATTGATGATAATAAGAGTAATACATTTTATTTATATAGAAACCTTTCATATCACTAGTACCATTTTTTATATCATTTATCATGTATAACAAAAACTACAACAAAACAAATGCAGTATAGCACAACACATCCTTAGGATTCTGAGAACAGACATATACCGTACATGACACTGGATGATTTGGTGACACTTTAGAACAGAGGCTTTAATGGCTTCATGTAGTGCATCTAATAACAGAAGTCATAGTAGTAGTGTGTACAAAGTACAATTAAATTCTTACTTGCTAATCCAACCAACATGCAATAATTTAGTTTTAGTTAACAGAAAAAACAAATCAGCTTACCTGATGCACTCCTTACACCTGTTTCTATGCTCCCATTACCTGAAATTTTGGGTTGGGGAGGGGGTTCTGGGAGACCTGAGTCTGTTAACGGACACTCAATGGTATATAAAAACCACAGACTTTGTTAAGGTCTAACTACATAGCAATAAGTGACATTATAAGCAGCCCCCGATTCTAAAACGTTCAGTCATTGCTGCATTTTAAGTCATATCAAGGGGAATCACAGCAGTAACAGACTAATACAATACACCAAGTTTTTATATTTTTATCCGTTGTCTGATCAAGTTTATTCCATGTTTAGGGTTGCACTTAGTCCAGCGGTATAAGGCACACAGCAGGTGCCCACCCTCGACAAGGCACAATCAAGACTGAAATGTGCAGCACCTGCGGATGCTGTCATTTTGGCGTAATGGACGGACTGTCGCTTCTCATGACTTCAAAATGGAATAAGTGGGTTTATAAAAATGTACCGATTAAAAAAAAACATTACTCGCCCCCACAGAAATAACTTGTGTTGTCGGTTACCAAAAAAGCCTGATGAGTGAAATGAAGCACAAAGAATTGCAACACACCAATAACACAAATTATTTTGCTGAAGATTTTCAGGTAAAAACACGCATAAGTTTATTTTAAGCCTGTGCATTCTACGAGTTCTCCAATATTACGGAAAATATTACAAACTATACTAATACTACTTACTGTTTGACCGTTGCTTTTGACAGCAGTCTTTAAAAAAGATTGAAATAATTCACCATTTTATTTTCCTGAAAACAGCCAATCATTGTAGCACAACGACAAATGCAAACGATTAATTCTATTGTGTTAAAAAATCACACTTTTGTCGAAAATATATTCCAAGATGCCGCAAACGTTGCCGAACCACCTGAGCATGTATCGATTGCTCTTCCCTGACGCATGTCTGCTCAAGTCAAAAACAAAACGGTAACGCGCGTGATCGGCTGCTCCGGAAATCGGTGGGTTGGACTGATGGCCGGTGCATGTCTGCTTATCTCACGAAGAGCAATTTAAATACCATTTGTACGTCTGAAGATCATCTCTCATCGCAGAGTTCCTTTAGCCGGGAAAATTTACACAGTTGGGTAAGGAATTTTAATTTTTTTGATGGCAACTGATACTTTGAAACAGTTACGTACGTATAGCTAAAGTTCTGGAGCTCTTGTCAGTTTACGATGTTTCTATAGTACATAACATTGTTCTTTTAAGAAATTTGTATTAGAAAAGCAAACAATGTTGGATTGATATTCGAGACTCCTATGGTCAGTATGAGCCGTTTTCAAAAATATTAGATTTTTAGTTTTGCGTTTTAAACACCCATGACGTATACGTACAACTGAACTTAAACGACAATTCCACTTTGTCTATCAACTTATACCTCTTTATGCATTTCATTATTTTTGAGATATACACAGGCACTTACAAGCCTAACATGCCCCGTAATAATTAAAAATACAACCACACTAAAAAAGTTAACATTATGATTGTTTTTAATTCCAATAAAAATACAAAGTGGCATTTAGTCGGAAATACCTCTAACTGATCTGTCGCATTGTGAAATGGGTGACGACGTAGGTAAACGGTGAATATATACCAATTAATTTGTTTCCTTTATAAATAAAGGCCTAAGTAATAGTGGTCTAGGGCAGGGGTCCTAAACCTGTGCGACAAACGGGAAGGCTGCGTCGCGATTTTCCAAAATTGAGTGAAGTGCGTTGTCTGACTTTATTGTGGTGCAATCGATGTCTTGCTGTGTGCCGTCATTTGTAGGTCATTTATTAGTTAGTGCTCCTGTTTTGTGCAGTTGTCACCTGTGAATGCGCTGCAGAAATGCCCATTCTCGAGGGTTCCTTGCTGCAGGTGCAGCGTTCATAATGGTGTGTCCTTTTTTTAAAAGAATGAACTTTGGACCTTGCAATGATCCATAGAAAAGAGCGAGGTCTATAGTATTGATTTCGATGCAAGTCATGATTGTGAAGTCACTGATTTCGAGGTTTGATTGACATTTTTGCCCAAGGGGACTGAACTGAATGCAGCCCCCTGCTGCTTACGCTCAGCCCATCACTACTGCAGGCGCTCCTGGCAATACAGCGGCGATTTTAACTGTGAGGCCCTTCTGTTTGTGAACTACGGTGCAAGTGTTATTGTGGTTCAGAGCTCAAGGACTGTGTGTCAATGCTTAGTGGCATGTCAGCACCCATAGTTTCATGAGGGTCTCCAGTCTGCCAAACCCCGCAATCATTGATCGTGTGTCATTTCCTTAAACGGCGCTTGATGCTCCAGGGATACTCCAGTCCTGGGTCATCAATCGAGTGTCAAAGCTTCACAGCGGACACATTTACAGTATTGCTGAGATATATAATGGTAAATTGCGCAATTTGGATTTTATGCACTGAGTTAAAAGCTTATTTTTTATTTTTTTTAGTTCAATTTGATCACCCGATGTATTGTATTTGATTCAAACATTGGAAATATGGCTTCTTCATTTTCACATGGGATATTACTTTTGTAGGGGATGCAGGGCATTGAAAAGGTTAGGAACTGGTCCTGGATATTAGTGTGTTGTTACTCTTTCTTACTTGATAGAGCCAACGGTATCACTTGTAGCATGTAATACATCAAAAACAGCCATTTTAATACCACTACTACTACAACAACAACATTTATTTATATAGCACATTTTCATACAAAAAGTAGCTCAAAGTGCTTTACATAATGAAGAAAAGAAAAATAAAAGACACAGTAAGAAAATAAAATAAGTCAACATTAATTAACTTAGAATAAGAGTAAGGTCCAATGGCCAGGGTGGACAGAAAAAACAAACAAAAAAAAAAACCCAGATGGCTGGAGAAAAAAATAAAATCTGTAGGGATTCCAGACCAAGAGACCACCCAGTCCCCTCTGGGCATTCTACCTAACATAAATGAAACAGTCCTCTTTGGATTTAGGGTTCTCACGGAAGGACTTGATGATGATGATGGTTACGTAGACCTCTGGCTTTTAATCCATCCATCATTGTTGGAGCATCATGATGCTTTGAGTAGGTGGTGGTGGCGCAGGCCGGAAAAAGAAACAGAAGAGAGAGTAGGGGTCAGTACGGATTTTAGAGCCACTATGAATAGTTATTATAATGAATCGAACATACAGAGTATCAGGATTAAGTTAAAGTGAAGTTATGAAAAGGCCATGTTAAAGTGATGTGTTTTCAGCAGTGTTTTAAAGTGCTCCACTGTATTAGCCTGGCGAATTCCTATTGGCAGGCTATTCCAGATTTTAGGTGCATAACAGCAGAAGGCCGCCTCACCACTTCTTTTAAGTTTTGTTCTTGGAATTCTAAGGAGACACTCATTTGAGGATCTAAGGTTACGATTTGGGATATAGGGTGTCAGACATTCCGATATATAAGATGGAGCGAGATTATTTAAGGCTTTATAAACCATAAGCAGAATTTTAAAGTCAATTCTGAAAGACACAGGTAACCAGTATAGTGACATCAAAACTGGAGAGATGTGCTCGGATTTTCTTTTCTTAGTTAGGATTCTAGCGGCTGCATTCTGCACTCGTTGCAAACGATTTATGTCTTTTTTGGGTAGTCCTGTGAGGAGTGTGTTACAGTAATCTAGTCGACTGAAAACAAACGCGTGAACTAATTTCTCGGCATCTTTCAGTGATATAAGAGGTCTAACTTTAGCTATATTTCTTAAGAGAAAAAATGCTGTCCTAGTGATCTGATTAATATGCGATTTGAAATTCAGATTACAGTCAACAATTACCCCTAAGCTTTTTACCTCCGTCTTGACTTTTAATTCTAATGTATCCAGTTTATTTCTAATAGCCTCATTGTATCCATTATTGCTAATCACTAAGATTTCAGTTTTCTCTTTATTTAACTTGAGAAAGTTACTATTCATCCATTCTGAGATACAAGTAAGACATTGTGTTAGTGAATCAAGAGAATCGGGGTCATCAGGTGCTATTGATAAGTACAGCTGGGTGTCATCAGCAAAGCTGTGGTAACTCACGCTGTGCCCTGAGATAATCTGACCTAATCGAAGCATATAGATTGAGAATAACAGCGGACCCAGGATAGAGCCTTGTGGAACACCATATTGGATATCATGTGTCTTTGAGTTGTAATTACCACAACTAACAAAGAATTTTCTCCCTGCCAGGTAAGATTCAAACCAATTTAAGACACTGCCAGAGAGGCCCACTCATTGACTAAGGCGATTTCTAAGAATATTATGATCAATGGTGTCAAATGCAGCACTCAGATCTAAGAGGATGAGAACAGATAAATGGCCTCTGTCTGCATTTACCCGCAAATCATTTACTACTTTAATGAGTGCAGTTTCTGTGCTGAGATTTGTTCTAAAACCCGACTGAAATTTATCAAGAATAACATGTTTATTGAGTCGGTCATTTAGCTGCATAATGACTGCCTTCTCCAGAATTTTACTTAAGAAAGGCAGGTTAGAGATGGGTCTAAAATTTTCAAGAGCCGAGGGGTCAAGATTATGTTTCTTAAGTAGGGGTTTAACTACAGCAGTCTTAAGACAGTCTGGGAAGACCCCCGTATCTAATGACGAATTTACTATGTCAAGAATATTATCAATTAGCACGCCCGATACTTCTTTGAAATAATTTGTTGGTATTGGGTCAAGGACGCAGGTGGAGGGTTTTAATTGAGATATTATTTTTTGTAAATCAGGTAAATCTATCCTAGTGAAAGAGTTTAATTTGTTTATAACAGAATGGTGGGGTTGAGGAGGATCCTTAGTGTTGGGGAGATATACTATGTTATTTCTAATATCATTAATTTTTTAATTTAAAAATACAGCAATGTTCTCACAGGTTTCACTGGAAGTATTTTGGGGGCATTTCTTTGTGTTACCTGGGTTTAACAGACGATCAATTGTAAAAAATAAGACTCTGGGATTACTAGCATTGTTATTTATAATCTTAGAGAAATAGCAGCGCCTCTCAAGACGGACTGTGTTATTGTATTCTGTTATTTTAACCTTCAATATCTCATAATGGATAGTTAGTTTAGTTTTCCTCCATTTACACTCAGCTCTACGACATGGTCTTTTTAAATCAGACAATCTTTGGGTCTTCCATGGAAAAACAATGCTAGAAGATTTTTTCACTGTCTTTTCAGGTGCAACTATGTCAACAGCAGCAGCTGGTACTTACTATTTACATTATCCTCACTATTATAGTTGGCACTATAAACGGACTGATTGCTTAGAATGTTTGTAAGTTTTAAAGCTGCTGATGAGTCAAAGAAGCGTTTTTTAACAATATGCTTCTCATGAATGTTTTCTATCATTATTTCTATATTAAATAGTAGAAGAAAGTGGTCTGATAGACCAATGTCAATGATCTGCTTCACATCAACTTTCAGTCCTTTAGTAATCACTAAGTCTAACATATGACCTGCTTTATGTGTAGGCTGATTAACGAGCTGTCTCAAATCAAAAGAGTCCAGGAGGTTCATAAATTCTTTTACTTTTAGGTCACATTGATTATCTTTATGAAAATTAAAGTCGCCAACTATTAGGAGTGTGTCATAGTTCGTAATTAAAATTGACATTAAGTCAGAGAATTCCTCAAAAAAAGACGCGTTGAATTTTGGAGGTCTACTAGCAATACTACTGCTAATAATAATATAAAATACTAGTACTAATAATAAACTACTAATACGACTACTGAATGTGCTTAATAAACTTACTTAATGCTATAAATGCAGGGTCAAAATGAAGCTGAATATTTAGATATTTAAGAAATGATCATGTGAATCACTTATGAGTTTATCTAAACTTGAGTTAATGTGTAGTTTTTAAAAGGCATCTTAAATCTCATGCATGCAAGAAGGCTTTTTATAATTTGCGATGACTTTGTGACTCTTTGTTTTAGTTCATCTAATCTGTACATGTGCTGATACGTGGTATCACACATCATGTTATTAGTTATGGTTTTCTCTTAGCATTTTATATTTTTATTTCTGTATATTGTTTCTTATTATAATTAAGGGAATACTTCACCAAAAAATTATTATCACCTTAATAAAAGGATAAGTGTCTGTACAGTTGCCATGTCTCTGTCATTCCAATAGATGACACAACACAGACATTAACACTGCGTTTACTTATCCCATACCAAATAGCATATAACAGAGACATGTGCATTGCATGGTACACTCCAGACATTAACACTGTAATACTCAGGTCAGCGTAGATTACTTAGATTTCAACCCATTTTAAATGAGTAGCACAGCTAATTTTTTTTTGTTTTTGTTTTTAATGTTGCTTACCACACATAGTTTGAAATGGTGGCAGAGAAAAAAAATGAATCTCAATACTTTAATCTTAATGCTTACTTTCCAGAAAACTAAGCGAACAGATTAAACAGGAAAAAGACATTCCCATAAGACAGTGCATTTTCTTTCCTGTTTATCTTGTACATTGAGTAAGTGTTAATATTTTATTAAAAAATGCAAACGTTTTGCATATTTTTGGCATCAAAATGGATAACGAATATGTGGTATAATGGAGTTATGAAGGAGGCTTCTTCTTTTTTTTTTTTTTTTCTTTTTTCTATGGATGGTTTTCATATGCCCTGTGGTAGGCTGGTGCCCTGCCCAGGGTTTGTTTCCTGCCTTGTGCCTTATGCTGGCTGGGATTGGCTCCAGCAGACCCCCGTGACCCTGTAGTTAGGATATAGCAGGTTGGATAATGGATGGATGGATGGATGGTTTTCACATCATTTTTTGTTGGACAGAATGGGTCACCATTACATTTCATTATATCATATATAGTGTCACCGCAAGGGGGCACAACTGAGCTCCAAACCTCAGAAACAACATTACCCAACACAGTCCCGGGTTCAAATAAAGGATTTTATATGCACAAATAGCTCACCAAGTGTGCACAACCAACCAAACCACAAGTTCAAACAAATGAATGTTTGTCTGCTCCTCCTTTTGAGTGTTGCCAACTGTAATGTGGCGGCTCTCTTTAAGCTGGACTTGGGAATGCTTCCGGTGCTATAATGTGTCCTCTTAGAAGCACTTCTGGGTTGTGTATAAACCAAGGAGACCCACCCCCAACGGCGCCCTTTAATGGCACCCAGGGACCATGACAGGCCTGTACATTCGGATTCCCAACTCCCATGTACCCCTGTGGGTGTCCAAACTTTGATACCCTGGGAAGACCACTGCTACCTGTCATATTGAGGATGGAACTTCTCCTGGCCTCTGACTGGTCAATCATTTATATGTTTCTGGCAGGGCAAGAAGCTATTTTTTTTTGTCCAGCCGACATGCCTGTCTGTCCTTCATGGTATTAAAATATGCATATGTGTATGTTTTCTTTTTTTTTATACTTCATGAATATATGAGATTACATTTTTTTCTTGCACACCACTATAAGCTACACAGGGTAAGTAACATATAAAAGAAAATATTTTTGGAGTGGAGTACTCCTTTAAGAACTTTGTGTTTTTTCCTGAGTTTACATCTATCTTTTATTTAGAGTTTAATGTTTGATCTTAGTTTGTATTTATTGTTGTTTTTTTTTTATTTTTTTATTTTATTCCTATTGCACCCTTTTAAGTGTTTGTAAAGTGTTTGGATTATGAGAAAGGTGCATTATGATTATCAGAAAAGGAGCGGAAGGTTGCAATGCAGAGAATTCATTCGAGCTCCATATGCGCAAAGCATACAATTATTCAACTTAAAATTATATATCGAACACATCTGTCTCGCTTAAAACTGTCCAAAATGTTTCCAGGGCAAGATCCTACCTGTGAACGTTGCAATATAGTCCCAGCCTCACTGGGTCACATGTTTTGGGCCTGCACCAAATTAACATCATTCTGGACCAAAATTTTTAAATTCCATTCAGACAGCCTTGGACTCACAATCCCTCCTAACCCACTAACAGCTGTGTTTGGTGTTCTTCCAGATGGGATTAAAGTGGAGAAGGACAAACAAACTGTGATTGCCTTCAGTACACTATTGGTAAGAAGAATTATCTTGCTCAACTGGAAGAATCCTAACTCTCCTCTTTTAAGTCAGTGGGTAACTGATGTTATGTACTCTTTGAAACTGAAAAAATCAAATTATTTCTTAGAGGATCCGTGCAGAAATTTTTCAAAATCTGGCAGGATCTAATCAGTAACATTTTAGAATAAGCTTTTAAAGCACTGAGGAAGCAGATTCTCTCCCTATTCCTTTTTTTTCTTCTCCATCCATCTATACAGTATTCACTTATTAGTTTATCTACCTGTAGTTACATATTCTTTCTAGGTTTAAGTTTTATTCTGCTGCCCATGTTCTCTTTGTCAGGGGTGGGGGTTGATTTGTTTTCAGTCCTATTCTTGTAAAATTGATCTATTTGTGTGGAATGTTGTGTGAGTTCAATAAAATAAAAAAAAAAAGGAAAGGTGCATTATGAATAAAATGTAGTATTACAAACAATTCAAACATTCTGATAATGAAGTCAGTTCTGCATGAGACAAATTAATGAAGTAGCTTTTTATGTTCCTTCAGTTTAAGAAGATTTCCTTATATTTCAGTTTTTCAGTTTTACAGAGCATGTTTTGGAAGTACAGAAATGTTATCTCTGACACTGATTTAAACTTTATTTTTCACAACTTCATTTTGGATGGATTTGGTGTTTAGTCACTTTTTACAGAACTACCAGGTATTTAAAGTACTTATCTTTTTCTACATTGAAACAAATAGTTTTCAGTCATGCACTGTTTCACTTCACTAAATGACGTACATAGCACTTGGTTTAATTTATAAATAGCAGAGTGTGATCAAAAAGATTAGACCCTGACCTACAAGCATTATGAGATACACCAGTAAAACCAGACAAGCTTTATTTTTCAACACAACCCTCTTGAACACTACTATATATGCTATATTGTTTAAGGATCTTTTTTAGGCAGCTTTGAGGTTTAGTCATCATTCACTGTGGTCCGTGTTTTCAATAAACTTTACCCTCATGCAGTATACATAACTTGCTTATGACATATTCTTTCATACACCTTTTATTCCTACCTATTATTATGTTGAATTGCTTACTTCCCTTGTGTTATACATTTTTGCTTTTTGCTTTCACAATTATTCTTTACTAGCAAAATACCCTTGCTTCGCAGCGGAGAAGTAGTGTGTTAAAGAAGTAATGAAAAATTAAAGGAAACATTTTGAAACTAACGTAACATGATTGTCAATGTAATTGTTTTGTCACTGTTATGAGTGTTGCTGTCATATATATATATA
>JANRMT010053729.1:0-13353 GCA_026402145.1 Polypterus bichir lapradei | reverse complement strand
AAATTTTTCTGTAACCTTCCCCATATTTGTGCCTCGAGACAATCCTGCCTCGGAGGTCTACAGACAATTCCTTTGACTTCATGCTTGGTTTGTGCTCTGACATGAACTGTCAGCTGTGGGACCTTATATAGACAGGTGTGTGCCTTTCCAAATCATGTCCAATCAACTGAATTTACCACAGGTGGACTCCAATTAAGCTGCAGAAACATCTCAAGGATGATCAGGGGAAACAGGATGCACCTGAGCTCAATTTTGAGCTTCATGGCAAAGGCTGTGAATACTTATGTACATGTGCTTTCTCAATTTTTTTACTTTTAATAAATTTGCAAAAATCTCAAGTAAACTTTTTTCACGTTGTCATTCTGGGGTGTTGTGTGTAGAATTCTGAGAAAAAAAATGAATTTAATCTATTTTGGAATAAGGCTGTAACATAACAAAATGTGGAAAAAGTGATGCGCTGTGAATACTTTCCGGATGCAATGTATGCACCCATGGAAGCAAACGCTAGAGAAGAGTTGTATTCTCAAATGTGTTCCTGATAATTTTTACCTTCTGATGTTTGCTGTGTAAGAAGCTGTTGTAAAGACACAGGTGGCTCCCGCAAAAGTGGTAAAGCTACTTTACCGTTGTGGCAGCACCTTGAGTACTTGTTGGATGTATTACGCTCAGCAGGCCAGTATAGTGCATGACATGGAAGACGCCGAATAGGAATCGAGAAATGACACGTTGGCTGCGTGTGCACGGGACCGGTTTTGAAGTGGAAACAGGATGAACCAAAAGAGAAATATATATGAGATAGTACATTTTCATACAAATAATGTAGCTCAAAGTGCTTTACATGATGAAGAAAGAGAAAAAAAGACAAAGTAAGATTTAAAATCAGAGAACACTAATTAACATAGAATAAAAGTAAGGTCCGATGGCCAGGGAGGACATAAAAAACAAAAAAAAAAATCTCCAGACGGCTGGAGAAAAAATAAAATCTGCAGGGGTTCCAGGCCATGAGACCACCTAGCCCCCTCTAGGCATTCTACCTAACATAAATGATCAGTCCTCACTGATCAAGCACATTGACATTGATTTTTTTCATCAACAAAAGTTGACTGGATTTGAACTAGTTTACTTTTTATTGTTTAGAGCACTTTACTCATATCTTTAACATTAGACTGCACTACTCTAAGAATTTACATTTAATTACTAACATTTCTTTTATTTGTTTTCATCAGTGCAGAGATTTGCACTGTATCATCGGCAGCAGCCTATCGCTATCAAGGACATTTACACCAGCAGGTGCAACACTAAACCCCCCTCCATTATGGAAGATGTCACTCATCCTGCACATGGACTGTTTGCAACCGCCCCCCACCTTCAGGAAGGAGATTGAGCATTTTATGGGCTATCACTACATGGTACGCTACACTATTAGAGTAATGAACACAACATCACTAAATCTGACTGTACACTCTGTGTGATTTACACTAAATTTTACATTTTTAGTTTCATTAGACTTATGAACTAAACTATCTGTTGCTATCTTTTTTAATTACTTTAATTACAGGGCATGCTGCAATATTTCTTTTATCTATACTAATCTTACGCCATTTTATGTATTAATGTTACTTTGTTCTAGTTTATTGTGTTTATCTGTGATAGAGTTACTACGAAGTGTATGGGGTTAAGGGGTTACTTATGGGGTATTTTTTTTATTATTATGGGGTTTTCACGTGCATTGTTTAGTTACCCGGGAGCCGAGTTATGAATTTCGTTTCTGCATATGGACGTTGCAATGACAATAAAAGATCCTCGATCTTCCCATTTCACCACTAACTACGTTACGTCGCGGTATCTTGAGTTTATGGTTAGAGTTAGACATAGAGATAAGCAAATCACTGCCGGGCATCACATGTGTGGAATTACAACGTTCTGAATTTTGAGTATTTTTTTTCTTCCATTTCACCATAAAGACTGCCAAACTAGATTACCGAGGTGCAGTGCTGAGTGCTAGTGCCCTCGTTTTGTGCCCAGTGTTGTCCAGACTGGCAGCGAACTAATGAAATCAGTGGGTTAAAAAACGCGTAGATGGAAATGTAGCGGTCAGCCCAGACCCAATTCACGCTTCTTTACTTTTAACCCGAATCACACATTATTTGGGGTAAACGCGTGTGCCACGAATAAAAGCGCCCTGCACGTGGCATAGCGAAATGAGGAGAGGCAACAAACCAAAATCAGACTATCACAGAAGAATGGCTGCCGCCTCTGGGAACACAAAACCTGCAGGAATCCCATTTCAGAATATAGGAATATACCGAGGGATGAAGTATGGTGGGTAGTGCACACTCTGAAAAGCGATTAACAACTGATGCCCAAGCGGAGTCCTTGAAAGACAGAAGAGACAGACACATACACAGACAAATTGGGGACCGAGCGGAATGCTCGGGCCGACATCTACATCTGTAAACGGAGAACACGGACACGGCTGCACTTTGTATTCATTTTTCTCTCTTTCTCTAATATTCATTATGCACGCACGTACCTCTCAGTCGCTCTCCGATCCGCTCCTCTTTATCACTGGCCAGTCCGACAGCAGCAGCTTTCCAATTGATTTCCAAGTTCGGTATCCGCGCCAGGCTGCATGAAGCCTGCAACCAGGAGCAACTGGAGAAAAAAAAAACACTTCCGTTCCTAAATCTACCTTTAACCTATCAAAATAAAAGTCCCGTTACTTGTTGAAATACCTCAGGGGTCGTTTTTATATTCAATGATCGAGAAAACACAGAATACTATATACTGAAACATGTTCGTTATATAGGCGGAACAATAGATAGCGGTGAAGCTTCGTTGAACCAGGGGTCGTACTCTGTGTTTAGTGTTTACGTTCTCCCCGTAAGTATTGTAGGCGTTCCTCCCATTTCGACAAATGATGAGCACTGCACCGGATTCATCGATTTGATATAGGCGGGTAACAGGGCCTGGGAGACACCCGTAGTAAAAACCCGAAAACAGGAAACACTGGACTCACCGGTATCTCGCTGGCTTCGTGTGTGTTCTCATGTGTATTTGCCAAATTTGCCAGTGCGATCATATTAAGTAAATAAATAAGTAAAACAAGACAAAAAAAAAGTTTCCGCGTGGATGCTGGGTTGGTAAAGATCCCCCTATTTATATACTGTGTGGTGGTGCCAATTAAAAAAAAAAAATCTTTTTCAAATCCTATATATAAATAAGCAAACTGTATTGTGTGTGTGTGTGTGTGTGTGTACAGGTGCCGGTCATAAAATTAGAATATCATGACAAAGTTGATTTATTTCAGTAATTCCATTCAAAAAGTGAAACTTGTATATTAGATTCATTCATTACACACAGACTGATGTATTTCAAATGTTTATTTCTTTTAGTTTTGATGATTATAACTGACAACTAATGAAAGTCCCAAATTCAGTATCTCGGAAAATTAGAATATTGTGAAAAGGTTCAATATTGAAGACATCTGGTGCCACACTCTAATCAGCTAATTAACTCAAAACACCTGCAAAAGCCTTTAAATGGTCTCTCAGTCTAGTTCTGTAGGCTACACAATCATGGGGAAGACTGCTGACTTGACAGTTGTCCAAAAGACGACCATTGACACCTTGCACAAGGAGGGCAAGACACAAAAGGTCATTGCTAAAGAGGCTGGCTGTTCACAGAGCTCTGTGTCCAAGCACATTAATAGAGGGGCGAAGGGAAGGACAAGATGTGGTAGAAAAAAGTGTACAAGCAATAGGGATAACAGCACCATGGAGAGAATTGTGAAACAAAACCCATTCAAAACCGTGGGGGAGATTCACAAAGAGTGGACTGCAGCTGGAGTCAGTGCTTCAAGAACCACCACACACAGACGTATGCAAAACATGGGTTTCAGCTGTCGCATTCCTTGTGTCAAGCCACTCTTGAACAAGAGACAGCGTCAGAAGCGTCTTGCCTGGGCTAAAGACAAAAAGGACTGGACTGCTGCTGAGTGGTCCAAAGTTATGTTCTCTGATGAAAGTAAATTTTGCATTTCCTTTGAAATCAAGGTCCAGGAGTCTGGAGGAAGAGAGGAGAGGCACAGAATCCACGTTGCTTGAGGTCCAGTGTAAAGTTTCCACAGTCAGTGATGGTTTGGGGTGCCATGTCATCTGCTGGTGTTGGTCCATTGTGTTTTCTGAGGTCCAAGGTCAACGTAGCAGTCTACCAGGAAGTTTTAGAGCACTTCATGCTTCCTGCTGCTGACGAACTTTATGGAGATGCAGATTTCATTTTCCAACAGGACCTGGCACCTGCACACAGTGCCAAGCTACCAGTACCTGGTTTAAGGACCATGGTATCCCTGTCCTTGATTGGCCAGCAAACTCGCCTGACCTTAACCCCATAGAAAATCTATGGGGTATTGTGAAGAGGAAGATGCAATACGCCAGACCCAACAATTCAGAAGAGCTGAAGGCCACTATCGGAGCAACATGGGCTCTCATAACACCTGAGCAGTGCTACAGACTGATCGACTCCATGCCACGCCGCATTGCTGCAGTAATTCAGGCCAAAGGAGCCCCAACTAAATATTGAGTGCTGTACATGCTCATACTTTTCATGTTCATACCTTTCAGTTGGCCAGCATTTCTAAAAATCCTTTTTTTGCATTGATCTTAATTGATATTCTAATTTTCCGAGATACTGAATTTGGGTCTTTCATTAGTTGTCAGTTATAATCATCAAAATTAAAAGAAATAAACATTTGAAATACATCAGTCTGTGTGTAATGAATGAATCTAATATACAAGTTTCACTTTTTGAATGGAATTACTGAAATAAATCAACTTTGTCATGATATTCTAATTTTATGACCAACCCCTGTGTATGTATATATATATATATATATATATATATATATATAATATACTTATACAGTTATATAACTTTACTTACCCTTATGGGTTGGGATCGAACAACGGATGGCAGCACCTGAGGGATATCCTCTGATGTGACGGCAGCAGGTTCACTTATTTGACAGGGTGCAGATTGGAGTGTTACATTCATAGGTATGATCGCAGTCGGATTATTTGAATAGTTACCTACCAGGTAACGCTTGTAGTCAGATTGCGATTCATACGTATATATATGGATACGTTTATGGATAAGCGTGTGCATTTCCAGACAAAGCGCGTATATTTTGAGCCTGCTGGTTATCCGTACAAACTTCAGTGCACGCGCATGTGTTTTTGTGCCCTGCCCAACCGACTGAATTTAGCAACAGTAGCATCTGCAATCTTTGGTCGCTTTGGAGACAAGCGGATTGTGGAAAAAGAGGTTAGTGCACGTAGGATAGAACCAAGTGTAAGTTAGAGAAAGAAGTGACCGAGCGGCAACATCAAAACCTGTCACGGCTATCTGATGCATTCTGCACGAATCCCACTTGGGTGCAGAAGAGCCCACTGCAACTGGACTCCTGTCTTTGGGTGTACTGTGTGTGTGGACGTCCATGGTTATCGCATCATGCCGTTCGTTCCCCCATAAAACACCGAATCTCTCTGTGGCCGGGGAGGAGGCCAACCCTTTTGACTTCCCACAAACAACCCTTTGATTTCAGGACTTTCTTTTATGCTTGGTCCGCGAAGCCTTTGCAGGACTGGTCCGTGCGAATACGCACACGCCTAGTCCACCTATCCACCGGCACCTGCAGACACCACAATCCCTGTAACCGCAAAACCTCTATGATTTGTTTAAGCCCGATAAATGGTGATGTAAGTAAAATTTTTATACAAAGCAGTTCACGTGTTTCTCGTGTCTTTTAAAATTTAAAGTGATGATATAGTGACTGATTAAAGGTGTCTTCTGTTTTTAATAAACGGCCTTTTTGCTTTACATAAGTGACTTTTAAGTGCTCAAGCTGTTTTTAAGGGCAATTGTACTGATACGCAATTAGCAAGTGGCAGACAACATGCTGCTAGGATTGCAGTTGTCAAGAATTTATTTGGCACAAATTGGAAAATTTAATTGCTAAGCATACTGATGGGAGAATTGTGAAGGTACTTTGTAATTCGTTTGAACGATACTTAGTTGATACTTTCCAAAGTGTTAACACTTGCACGTTGACAGAAGTGGGTATTGAGTATTTTACACTGGAGTTACAAATCATACTTGTTAATAGGTCGGGCAAGTGCTTCCCAAAGGCTGACAAAAATAGTGAGGTAAATAGTCCAGTGAAGAAAAGCTCTCTTTTGGTAATAGAATAATTGGCCTCTTAAGCATATAAAAGCAATTTCTTCTCTGATAGTTGGAACATGTTTGTCTGTGTGTAGTACTTCACAGTAACATGTATTACGTTTTTTGTTGGTGATCTAGTTGAAAGTCCCATTCCGGATCCTAGTTTTGACTGACGTTGTTAGAGCAATTTTGATGAGAACAGGCCGTTCAGCCCAGCTATGCTCATCTGTGCTTTTCACCTACTTTCTGTAACATAACATTGCATTTTGTTTTGAAGGTTCCTGAAGTCCTACTGTCTATCAGACTACTTGGAAATTTTTTCCACATGTCTCTGGCTATATGCGTGAAGAAAAACTTTTCTGATGATTTGTGTGGAATTTACTCTTAACAGGTTTCAAACCATGCCTGCGTGTTCTTGTTGAACTCATTTTAAAGTAACAGCTGGAGTCCACTGTACTAATTCCCCTTATTTCTGTTTGCTTAACCTGAAAAGGTTCAACTCCCTCAGTCTCTTCTCCTAGTTCAGATCTCTATAGTGATGCTATATTTTGTTTTCTTTAAATATGGTGACCAAAACTGTATACGTTACTTATTGCAGGTGAGGCTTTACCAATCCATTATGTAATTCAAGTATAACCTTCTTTGAGTTCACATATCATGGGCACTATATAATATGTGATCCTGTTAGACTTTGTAATGGCTTCTGTACAATATCTTGATGTAAATAGTAATGAGTCTACTATGACTCCTTCTCATAAGATGTACTTAAGTTTCAAACCTACCATTGTGTATTCAAATCTGACTTTTTTGCTTTCTACATGTAATGGTCTACAGTTACTGATATTAAATTTAATCTAGCACATATGTCAAATTCTGAATTCAGTTCAGTTTATTAAAGGGGTTATTTGCGTGTTCTTTAGATGGTTGCTTGGTGTTGCTAAGTTCTGGTGTTTTGTCATTAATTCCTGTTATACAGTATTTGATTTAACTCCAGCTACTGCAGTCTTTATCCTATTTAAATAATAGATAGAACTT
This sequence comes from Polypterus bichir lapradei, assembly GCA_026402145.1. Classification (NCBI taxonomy): domain Eukaryota; kingdom Metazoa; phylum Chordata; class Cladistia; order Polypteriformes; family Polypteridae; genus Polypterus; species Polypterus bichir. The sequence goes on along the minus strand of JANRMT010053729.1, from coordinate 6,099 downwards.
AATTTGACCCCGGGGGAACTTGACTTTTTACAGAAGCTCCACCAATACATAGGTAACACTTTAGTTTAGGTGCTGCAAAAATGCATCTATTACTCCTTTACTCATCAGTGCAACGTGGCCTACTAAAATAACTTCGCTTTGGAATGGTCAGAAGTGTCTTAAGTGAGACCTGTTTCTCTTGATATTGCATACTTCTATGTGTGACCTGTGAATCTTTGATAAGTACTTTTACCAGCATATCAAATGCCACACTGCATGAGGATAAATTACCTATTTACTGATACTTTGGAAGTGTCATTAACATCAAACAATGCCCTTGCTAAGTTCTTGTTACAAAAGAGTAAATGAGCAATAGAAGCAATTTTGCAGTACCTGAATTGTTACCAATATATATAATATACAGCACACACTATGGCCTGCACATACCAGAATGACTTGAAAGAAAGAAAACTTCTCACCCAGCACTCGCAGTAAGGCATTATGCAGGCTTATTGCTGTTGGTATAAAGGACCTCCAGTAGCATTTCTTGACACAATTCTGCTTAATAATAACTAATTATTATTATTAGTATTATTATTAGTATTATAAGTGAAGATTGTAATGCTATATTATGCTGACTTTCAGCAGGTGAGGTCAGGGTGGGGAGCATACACTTGTTCAGCGCATTGCCGCACCCACCACACGATGAAACAGGTTGGGATTCTGGTTGGCAATTCCCTAGGCACACACATGGTCTAGTCTCACCCTCTAAAAATGACCCTCTATCTGCTATAGCCAGGTATTACATGGGCATCCCCTTGGCCTGGTCCAGCCACTCTGGTCCTCAACAATAACAATCCTATGAGGCGGATCACCCTCAGGGAATTGTGCCACATGGCTGTAGTGCTGTAAGTGACACTCTCTCACAATGCAGGTAATGTGCCTCATTTGGGACTCCGTGAGCTCATTTGACACCGTGTCAAACCAGCGGTACCCAAGGATTCTTCAAAGAGAAACAGTACGAATGGAGTCCAGTCTTCATCTTAGGTCACTGGATAGTATAGCAAAACGGGAAGCACCAGGAATCTAAAAACTTTGACCTTCATCTTTTTGCGAAGATATCAGCAGTGCCACAACACCCCTTTCCAGCGACCTGAGGAGTGATGATTGTTATTTTTTCCTTTCAGTTGCTTTATAAGTAAGCTAGTATTCATTACAAAACTTTTGCTGTCTTTATATAGTGTAAAGAAGAGCACCAGGCTTGTTATTTGCCCCATTTAATCCTCTGACTTTGTGAAATAAACTGATTATAGAACTGTTTGTTAGTAACTACCACAGCTTGGGAAATTTTTTTTTGAGACCTTAAAACTGTTTGGTAACAGTGGCACAATTTATCTTTTTTTTTTTTTCCTTTTTAACCCATATTTAAACCTCAGAAAACACATATTGAGGGGGAAGCATCATATTTAATGCTGAAGAGCTCAAAGGGGCCAATATCACAAATGTTTAAATGTCTTGATTATAAATCCAAGACAAAGAAATCATAAAAGACACAGTTATACAACTAAACTTCTCCACTGAAAGAAGGCCACTTCACTTTTCTGTGTAAATCACAGTGACGAGCAGCATTGTATCTTTTGGCAGTTATCAGCCTGAGAGAAGAATGATAAACATCCTCAAGAGGTTCAAGTACAGAAGAGGTAATGTCTCTGTTTATTACATTGACATAACCAAGAAGCAAATGTAACATAACCACCACAAACTTCTTACTTCAGCATATAGTAGAGCAAGCTTTGGTGCCTAATTCAACCCTCAGTTTAAGCGATTTTATCATCAAGCCAAATGGCAAAATATTTATAACAGGAAACAAGTTCAATGCAACTGCCAACTAAAGTGCAAATAGTAACATTGCTAAGATTTAGATTTCTTGGAGCAGGACATAAACATAATTTTGGTCTTTATGACATTTAGCACAGCTTTCAAATTTCTAAATGCCTTTTGAACAATTTGAAAATAATTTTGAAATCTGTGAATGTCGGTGTTGTCACGACTTTTTGATTTTCTTACAATTTAATTACACCTGTTTCTTTCTACAGGAAGAAAAAAGGAAGTTGCAATTTCCATTAACATTTCCATTGACATGGAGATGTACCGGGCTGTGCAGGAGCCACTGGTGAAGGAATATAAAAGTGAAGAGGGGTCCTCAAGAGACTGGAGTAATGTTGAGGAAAGGGAGAACTCCACACTAAACATGTTTGGCATAAAGGATAAATGCATGGGCATTAAGGAAGAGGGCTGTGAATGGGGGGCTTTCAGATTTAAAGAAGATTCTCAGCAGATGTATGAATGCAATGGCATGCAGAATATTGGGAGTGTAATCAGCATGAAGACAGAAGACCTTAAATCAGAGTTTGTCTCTCAGGACTTAAGTCCAAATGAGAAGGTAATGGCATTGGCCTCCATTCTGAGTAGACCCTGCTCCCTACAGGGTCAGTCTGTACATGTGAAGATAGAACCACTGACCCGGGACATGATTGAGATGGCCTCATCTTCAAGACCCCCTGCAAAAGGTAGGTGTTGAAATGAGATATCCATGTAAGGCTTGGCCCAAGTGTGATTTACTTGAACCTTTTCATATAATCTTTGTGTCCACTTTCAGTGAAAAATGTATTGATTCTTTTGTTGTAAAGCAGGGTGTTGTGTTCAGTTACTTTAGGGGCAACACAGGCTGCCACTTCCTTCATTAGCTACAAATTACTGCTACTAATGGAACATACATTTGTCATATTTTTAATTGACTTGCTTTTTATGATATAGAACCCCAATTATTTTCCCTTAACCCTTAAGATAGTGTTTGCTAGTGTATTGCAATCCCCAGACAGGGCCAATTTAGAAGCACCTGTTAATTTAATGTGCACTCGTTTGGGGTGTAGGATGAATAGGAGTATGGTGTAAAATGTCATTGTTTGTTGTCATGTGGAGGTAGTAGAATAAAATGTTTGCTGGCCTGTCTTCCTCAGACGAGGGCCGTCTTAACGCATGGGCAGGATGGACATCTGATTCTGATGCCTATGTATGTTTCTGTTTTGCTCTCAAAACACGAGCCCCAGTGCTCTACTTTACCTGGGGGCCTGTGATGCTGTTAAGACAGTCCTTCCTCAGGCTAGTGATAATACCAACAAAAGAAAGCAAATGAAACAACACGCATAGAGCATAACATAGACACATGGGCACCTACTGTATATATCTATGGGATTGTGTATTTACAGTGATCCCTCCTTTATCGCGCGGGTTGTGTCCCAGAACCCACTCGCGAAAGGTGAAAATCCGCGAAGTAAAAACCATATGTTCATATGGTTTTATACAGTGGTGTGAAAAACTATTTGCCCCCTTCCTGATTTCTTATTCTTTTGCATGTTTGTCACACAAAATGTTTCTGATTATCAAACACATTTAACCATTAGTCAAATATAACACAAGTAAACACAAAATGCAGTTTTTAAATGATGGTTTTTATTATTTAGGGAGAAAAAAAATCCAAACCTACATGACCCTGTGTGAAAAAGTACTTGCCCCCTGAACCTAATAACTGGTTGGGCCACCCTTAGCAGCAATAACTGCAATCAAGCGTTTGCGATAACTTGCAATGAGTCTTTTACAGCGCTCTGGAGAAATTTTGGCCCACTCATCTTTGCAGAATTGTTGTAATTCAGCTTTATTTGAGGGTTTTCTAGCATGAACCACCTTTTTAAGGTCATGCCATAGCATCTGAATTGGATTCAGGTCAGGACTTTGACTAGGCCACTCCAAAGTCTTCATTTTGTTTTTCTTCAGCCATTCAGAGGTGGATTTGCTGGTGTGTTTTGGGTCATTGTCCTGTTGCAGCACCCAAGATCGCTTCAGCTTGAGTTGACGAACAGATGGCCGGACATTCTCCTTCAGGATTTTTTGGTAGACAGTAGAATTCATGGTTCCATCTATCACAGCAAGCCTTCCAGGTCCTGAAGCAGCAAAACAACCCCAGACCATCACACTACCACCACCATATTTTACTGTTGGTATGATGTTCTTTTTCTGAAATGCTGTGTTCCTTTTACGCCAGATGTAATGGGACATTTGCCTTCCAAAAAGTTCAACTTTTGTCTCATCAGTCCACAAGGTATTTTCCCAAAAGTCTTGGCAATCATTGAGATGTCTCTTAGCAAAACTGAGACGAGCCCTAATGTTCTTTTTGCTTAACAGTGGTTTGCATCTTGGAAATCTGCCATGCAGGCCGTTTTTGCCCAGTCTCTTTCTTATGGTGGAGTCGTGAACACTGACCTTAATTGAGGCAGGTGAGGCCTGCAGTTCTTTAGACGTTGTCCTGGGGTCTTTTGTGACCTCTCGGATGAGTCGTCTCTGCGCTCTTGGGGTAATTTTGGTCGGCCGGCCACTCCTGGGAAGGTTCACCACTGTTCCAGGTTTTTGCCATTTGTGGATAATGGCTCTCACTGTGGTTCACTGGAGTCCCAAAGCTTTAGAAATGGCTTTATAACCTTTACCAGACTGATAGATCTCAATTACTTCTGTTCTCATTTGTTCCTGAATTTCTTTGGATCTTGGCATGATGTCTAGCTTTTGAGGTGCTTTTGGTCTACTTCTCTGTGTCAGGCAGCTCCTATTTAAGTGATTTCTTGATTGAAACAGGTGTGGCAGTAATCAGGCCTGGGGGTGGCTACGGAAATTGAACTCAGGTGTGATACACCACAGTTAGGTTATTTTTTAACAAGGGGGCAATTACTTTTTCACACAGGGCCATGTAGGTTTGGATTTTTTTTCTCCCTAAATAATAAAAACCATCATTTAAAAACTGCATTTTGTGTTTACTTGTGTTATATTTGACTAATGGTTACATGTGTTTGATGATCAGAAACATTTTGTGTGACAAACATGCAAAAGAATAAGAAATCAGGAAGGGGGCAAATAGTTTTTCACACCACTGTATATTTTAAGCCCTTATAAACTCTCCCACACTGCACTGTTATACAGCATAAACCCTTTGTATTCTCTTAGATATTAGGTAAGATTTGTTGAAATTATGTATGTAAACACACTGTTTATATACAGTAAAACCTAAATATTATTTTAAAGATATCGAGCGTCTCCGATATCACATATGTTACAGCCATTATGATAGACAGATTGTTTTGGAGCCATAACGAAGGGCCTGACTATGCACAAAGATAAACACAAAAGAGCACAAAAGTTAACTCTTTACACAGCGAAATACATTGATGCTGAATGAGCGAGACAAGACTTCCTGGTTAACGCAGTGCAATCGAATTTGGCGCTCCGTCGCTGAGCCATTCAGCGCACAAGAACTTAACTGCGTGCTCTGATTGGGTAGCTTCTCAGTCATTCGCCAATAGCGTCCCTTTTATGAAATCAACTGGGCAAACCAACTGAGGAAACATGTACCAGAAGTAAAAAGGCCCATTGTCCACAGAAACCTGCAAAGCAGCGAAAAATCCGCTTTATATATTTAGATATGCTTACATATAAAATCCGCGATAGAGTGAAGCCGCGAAAGTCAAAGTGCAATATAGCGATGGATTACTGTATATGCAAGAACACATTTGTCACTACCAGTGGCTATTGAGTACCCTCATGAAACCAGTGGAATTCAAAAGCTGCCTCTGAATGCACAAGTGCCAATGGTTTTCAATGGAGGAGGATGTGACACTGCAGGGTGGCTGAGGTCGTAGATAATACTGTGTGCTTTTCTGAGATGGTGTGTGTGTTATACATTATGCATATGTTCTGAATACAAACCGGCTGTGTGCCAATAAAACAGTTATGTCAGCTTCCACTTTTATGCCCGGTGCCCCAAAGCTGTGCAGGTTCAGTACCAGGATGTTACACAGTCAATGAGTGATGGACTCAGTGTGCACCTGTAGAAGTCACTGAGTACAGATGGAGACACCCACCCTCTATAGAAATGAAGAAATTAGTAAACCTACTTTGCTATTTCACAGATGTGCCTAGTGATAGTCCCTCCAACATTTTTTTTCAACCTGCTCACCTCCTCCTAAGCAAATTGTGATTTGCAGAGACACCACAAGAGGGTGGGGGTAAAACAAA
>JANRMT010053728.1:0-21003 GCA_026402145.1 Polypterus bichir lapradei | reverse complement strand
GGGGGGGGCGGCAGATCCTATAAACTGTAGAGGTAAATATAAAGTTTGTTCTGCTGTTTCCAAAGCGTTTCATGTTGAGATGCGTGGGAGCGCTCCCGCCGATGAAGACGACGCAGACGAGCACGAGACAAAACTCAAATCCAATAAAACAGTAATGCAGGACAACCACGTAATATCCAAACTGGCAAATGGCGACAGTGCTGACAAACAAACAACGGTGCTCCTCTGTTCAGCTGACTCTCTTTTAAAGTTTCTGCCAGGCCTTCTTGTCCCCAGCAGCCCCTGCACCTGTTACAGACGTCCAATCAGGGCAATACCCACGGGGCAACTGGGAATTGGAGTCCTTTAAGTTGTAGCCCTCCTACAAGGTTAGCATGTCTCGGCCTTTCACTTGTTTTCTTGTTTCCTTTCCAAGTGCTACAATGAAAAAGTCATTTCATGATGACCACACACTGGTGGCAAAGCTGAGCTGTTGATTTCTTTGAAAATTGGCAACAAGTTAAGAAAACAGGAAACCGTTAAAAACCTGATAGATAGATAGATAGATAGATAGATAGATAGATAGATAGATAGATAGATAGATAGATAGATAGATAGATAGATAGATATGAAACGCAATATACTGTATAATAGATAGATAGATAGATACTTTATTAATCCCAAGGGGAAATTCACATACTCCAGCAGCAGCATACTGATAAAAAATAATATTAAATTAAAGAGCGATAAAAATGCAGGTATAACAGACAATAACTTTGTATAATGTTAACGTTTATGTGTGGAATTGAAGAGTCCCATAGTGTGGGGTCTCCTCAGTCTGTCAGTGGAGCAGGACGGTGACAGCAGTCTGTCGCTGAAGCTGCTCCTCTGTCTGGAGATGATCCTGTTCAGTGGATGCAGTGGATTCTCCATGATTGACAGGAGCCTGCTCAGCACCCGTCGCTCTGCCACGGATGTCAAACTGTCCAGCTCCGTGCCTACAATAGAGCCTGCCTTCCTTACCAGTTTGTCCAGGCATGAGGCGTCCCTCTTCTTTATGCTGCCTCCCCAGCACACCACCGCGTAGAAGAGGGCGCTCGCCACAACCGTCTGGTAGAACATCTGCAGCATCTTATTGCAGATGTTGAAGGACGCCAGCCTTCTAAGGAAGTATAGTCAGCTCTGTCCTCTCTTACACAGAGCATCAGTATTGACAGTCCAGTCCAATTTATCATCCAGCTGCACTCCCAGGTATTTATAGGTCTGCACCCCCTGCACAGTCACCTCTGATGACCACGGGGTCCATGAGGGGCCTGGTCCTCCTAAAATCCACCACCAGCTCCTTGGTTTTGCTGGTGTTCAGGTGTAGGTGGTTTGAGTTGCACCATTTAACAAAGTCCTTGATTAGGTTCCTATACTCCTCCTCCTGCCCACTCCTGATGCAGCCCACGATAGCAGTGTCATCAGTGAACTTTTGCACGTGGAAGGACTCCGTGTTGTATTGGAAGTCCGTTGTACAGTATGTAGGCTGAACAGGACCAGAATCAGTTCTGAGGGTGAAGGAAGCAATGCAAGGCTGTGAATCATAATGACTGAAATAAAATTGACCCCCCCAAATTTTTTTTATGTTAGTAGCAATGATTGACTTAAAATCAAGAACATTTTAGGAATGAAAATCAAGAGGCACTGCAGCCCTCCAGGAACCAGACCGGGGATACCTGCCGTTAATGACATCCTCAGAAGATCAAAATATCAAAATGACTTGAGGAGGCAGGATGAAAATATAGAGAAACACAGAAGTAAAAAACTCACTTCATTAATAGCAGGAACTGCCCCCTAACGTAGACATCGGCTGGAGCAAAAATCTGCCACCTCTGTGGTCCCCCAAGACTGAGATTGGAGACCCCTGATCTAGAATAATGTATTTCACCTTTCAGACCCGTGTTTCTCAACCTTTTTGGTGTTGTGACTCACTTTCTCTCATTGTGGCAGACAGCCGGGGCCCTTGCCTGGCCAGGATGCCCCTCTGATGGAAGGACTTGGGGAGACAGCATTTGTGAGGCACTACCTCCTCTAGGATGCTAGACGGCAGCCCTCCTGCGCGGCTGTGGCACCATGGATTCCCCCAGGGCACGCTGGCAGTTGGAGTTTGGTGCAGCCCTGTCGGTTTCCATGGGGACCACCAGGGGGAGCTGCGGAGCCTTTTCTTGAACTCCTATCACACCTGGGAGTGATTCCAGGTCACTCTAATGAACCACCTGGCGCACTCCCAGGAGCAACATAAAAGGGGCCGCCTCCCTCCGTTCGGAGAGCCAGAGATAGGAGGAGGAAGACGAAACTTGCCAGGAGAGGAGTGGAGGTAGAGAAAAGAGAAAGAAGAAGGAAAAGAAAGAAAGGACTGTGTAGATTGTGCTTGTGTACTGGGCAGCGAAGGAAAAGCGCTGCCCCACTGTGAATAAAGGTGTCTGCTGGACAGAACTTGTGTCTCGCATCTGCCTGTGTCGGGTAAAGTGGCTGGTACTCCCCCTTGGTGGTCCACACCATGTAACTGTCTTTGTGACACACCTGGTAAATGGAGTGAGATTGTCAGAATACTTCCCCCTTGGTGAACTGAGCACGATCATCAAAGTGGGGGGGGGGGGAGGTTGGGGATTGAGCATGATTGCCAGATTGATGACCTGCTGTGACCCTCTTCACTGCTCGCTACCATTACAGACAATAGCAACAACAGTAAATAGCATCTCTCAACCACTGGGCCGCAACCAACGTTTGGGTCATGGGCTGCCTCCAGTGGGTTGTGATTCAGTGGTTGAGAGATGTTGTGTTAAGCTTCCTCCTATCTTCATGACTTCCATGATGCTTTATGATCAACATGTTGCCAACACAGGGCTTTGTAGTGCCTTGACATTTCATAAGCTTCCTCGTTTTTTGTTTTTTTTTTCAGGCACAACTGGCTGATTCACAGGTCGAAATTCAGAAGAACATAAACAAGAGGAAGATAAAGATACATGACCTAAAGCAGCAAATGAAGTCCATCAAAGTAAGACACTACGTGTGCTCATCAAATAATGGTTCCATTTTAAGGTCTAGTTTAAAAAAATGTAAAAATCTGAGATGAGTGTGGACAACTAGTTAAGGCCAGACATAGAATGTAAAGTTTATTGGCCAAATTAGGCGAGTAGCTTCACGGTTTTCAAGATGGTACCAAAGGTTCATCCATCCATCCATTATCCAACCCGCTATATCCTAACTACAGGGTCATGGGGGTCTGCTGGAGCCAATCCCAGCCAACACAGGGCGCAAGGCAGGAAACAAACCCCGGGCAGGGCGCCAGCCCACCGCAGAATCCACAAACACTACAGGCAAAATATCCGAATCTACAATAATCTTTACACAATCACATCATTCAATGCTCAAAACGTAGATTTGCACAATAATGGACCATACGCTATGAGAATCTGTGGTCCTGCAACAATTAAAGCTATGACAAGTTTAATTTTGAAGAAACCACAATTCGGTCAGGTGTATATTTATGATCACGGAGAAGCAATGCAACATAGAATTGAAAGAGTATTTAACAATTCCCATGAAAATAACAATCTCTTTAAATTGTATATATCCAGTTAACCAAACCTGGGGGTAGGTAAGCAAAGCGAGCAGGGGGCGGAGCGCCCTAGTCAACTAAAAAGAAATGGCATTTTGGGCTGACCAGGTTTCAGGCTGACAATTGACTAAGATGAAAGGTCAGAATTACGTCACAACTTGGTTAAATTTGGGTAGCTTTGTTTTGTCCGAATTGTCCAAGTTGCAATTCCGAATGTTCATGTGGTACTTCTAGATAGACAACTCGGATTTACCATCTGTCTGAGGGCACATGAACACGCCAATAATTTAAATGATGAACCACACGGACAACCGGTCATTTAATGCAGTGCAGTATCTCCCACTTTTAATGGCTCCTAGTAACTTGACCGATTCATTGATCCCCATGGATATTTCAGCCCGAAACTCTGCAGAAAATGTGGTCATTTGGTTGTGAAGAAAGATTCACGGATCTTGACTTTACTGACGATGCTGTGATCTTCAGTGAGTCAATGGAGGCTCTGATGAGGGCTCTCGAGAGTTTGAGTGAGGACTCTGAGAGTCTGTTCTTGCGAGGGTCCTCATAAAAACCAAGAGCCAGGCCTTTAATGACCTCGTGGGTACGGCCATCAGCAGTGTGTCTGTCTGCACGGAGAGTGTCGACCTCGTCGAGAGGTTTACTTACCTCAGCAGTGACATTAATTTGTCTGGTGACTCTTCCGATGAAGTCAATAGATGGATTGAGAGAGCATGGGCGGTCATGAGGTCGCTGGAAAGGGGTGTGTGGCGCTCCCGATATATCTTTAAAAGGATGAAGGTCCAAGTCTTTAGAGTCCTAGTGCTCCCTGTTTGCGAGACATGGACGCTATCCAGTGACCTGAGATGAAGACTGGATTCCTTCACGTGTGTCTCTTCAGAGGATCCTTGGTGTACCACTGGTTTGACTTTGTGTTGCTCATGGAGTCCGAAATGAGGCACATGGCCTGCATTGTGAGGGAGCGTCAGTTACGGCACTACGGTGCGATTCCCTGAGGGTGATCCAGCTCATTGTTGAAGATCCGAGTGGCTGGACCAGGCCAAGGGGATGCCCACGTAACACCTTGCAGATAGAAGGTCATTTCCAGAGGGTGGGTCTGCCTGGGGGGATGCCAAACAGGATCCTGAGTTGTTTTGTCATGTGGTGGGTGCAGTGACATGCTGTACCAGTACTCCCTAAAATGACCTGACCTGAGTCATTTGGGTGTCACCTCCTTTGATGGTGTCACCCCGTGCAGTCTCACCCCACTCCCAAGGGACACAGCTGATGGAGCCAATCTCACTACAGGAAGTACAGTGCATTATGGGTGAAATTGCACATGCTGTGGTAGTCTAAACCTAAACGTCTGTTGTCGGTAATTAGACATTCTTCCAAATTTCAGAGGCATACAGGTTAGGTTAGATGGGTCCCCTAAATGAGTGAGCCCACAAGATTGTCTGCTGCCTTGTTCAGGGTGTATTCCGACTTGCTGCTAATGCAGCTGGGATTCACCTTGACAACCATGACACTGAACTGGAACGAGTGGGACGAGTTAGTTTAATTTTTTTTTCCTTAAGTTTCAACCTTTCTGAAAACCTAAAGGTGTAAAAAAGAATTTGAACAATTAGGGTGAAGGCTAAATAACGTGGTACATGTCTTTGTGTTGCCCAACAGAAGGTGGCCCATAAGGAGAAAGAGGAGAGCGAGAAAATACTGGACAGGCTGGCACAGCGTATCGAGAAGACCAAAGTGGAGATGAATCGACTCGTGAAGGAGAAGCAGAAAAGCAAACTGCTGCGGGCTAAAGCCAGCGTGAGACTGATGGAGGAGGACATCACCCGGCTGGAGCACCGGAGCAGAAGGCTACAGAATCTTCTCCCAAAAGTGGACTGTGCAGCAGAGCAGGAGGTGACTATCACAAGAAAGACGATAGGAAGACCATACAGTAGGTCACATAGATGAGAAGAACCCACTGAGAATTAGCAGCTTACTGAGAAACCGTTCCACTTTGGGTTATCAAGAGTAGACTGATGGGCAAGAGTGGCCAATTTATCCATTGAAAATTAAATCTACGATACAATCAAGTGTGCAGAGAAGGAAGGGGGTCTGAAAACTTTCTTGATTCGCTGTAAGTGGTGCCCACGCAGGTTTAATTTTGTCTCAAGTCACAGGTGTGCGTTCAGGTGAGTGCAAGAGGGGACAACCAGTGATGATGCAAATAGCGTAGCTTCAAGAAACAGCCTTGTTGGCCTGGTGTTTTACACCCAATGGCAGAATAGAAAATAGAAAGGGCAGGTGCGGAGATTACTGTTGAACTTGTGGCACCTGTGATCAAGAAAAGACAACCCCGGGATGCTGGCCTTAGTGGTAGAGTTTCAAAGATAAATCATAAGTGAAACTGGCAAATGAAAAGGAAAGGTTAAAATGAGCAAAAGAACACGGATGTTGGGCAGAAGACAACTGGAAAAGCATTTTACACTCAGAATCTCCGAGTTGTCTTTTTTCTGTTGGAGACGCCACTTGTATTTAATATGGCACTTGGTGCCACTGCCCTACTGCCAAGTGGTTTTGCCGGCCTAAGGAAAAGTCAGCTCTGATGGAGGATCGCAGGAATCTTCGGGTAGAGGTGGTCCTTTCATCGGATTGGCTGCCCCAGCACTAACTCAGCTGTAGAATGGCCAATAGAAGGAGGCAGCTTGATGGCCGAGGTCTTGAGTCCTATTATGTGATATCATCTACTGTTGAATTTTACTCAGCACTTGTAATAATACTATTGCACTACTGTATTGTATTGAGGATTACTTGCGTTCTGTTCTGTTTATTGTATTGTACAGGATGGCACAGAGAAACAGGAAATTTTGGAACTAGATGTTGGTGACCCTGGGGCGTCGGCAGTTTTTTGGGACCGATGCGACCTCATTTAGAACCCTTTGCCATTAGTTATAATGGAGCAGAGGAGTGGAACACAATGAGTATTCACTGTGAAAGCCTTTTATAAGAATGGTGATAGTGTGTCTGCTGCACAAAGGGAATTCCGGTATCGTTACCAGTTAGGACGTTATGATCGTGTCCCGTCTGCTCATGCGATTACAACCTGGGTGCGTAATTTCGAAGAAACGGGTTCAACCTTAAAAAGGAAATCCCCAGGAGGAGCCACTTTCGCATACTGCTCGACAATCGATGGCAGCTATTCCACGATTGTTTGGAAGGGGCGTCATTTCACCCAACAGTGATATTCCATGGCATCCGAGAACCCCAGATCTCACTCTCCCCAGGTGGTGTTCGAATAGCTCGCACACCAAAGAACATTGAGGCTGTTCGAGCTGCCATTGTGAGGGTCTCCCCCTTCATTTTCTATACTAGTCAAATCCAGTGTGCCCTCTTCTCTCAAGACAGTAATGGGCACCTTTGTATGAAATGTTCAGTTTCTTGTCTAATCTGTCACATGCAGTAACCTCCACTCTACATGAAAAACAACAGACTGACATGTTTCTTGAGACAGCCATTTCACTTTGGCCATTTCTGAACCCAGAGCTGAACTGCTTCAGTGTGTGAAGGAAAACTTTCATACATTTTCATAGTGCGAGGGTGTTGTACCGTGTTAGCCATTATGAAGGTAGTGAGAAGTCAAGTAAAATGACACCTTTTATTGGCTAACTGAAAAGATTACAATATGCAAGCTTTTGAGGCAACTCAGGCCCCTTCTTCAGGCAAGATGGAATCAAACACATTTTTATGAAATTCACCCTTACCCAGTTTTTTTCTGTGTTCTTTTTGTGGTGGCCCTACCACCTCACAGGTTCAGCATCCTGGGCTCCATTGCCTCAGATGATGTCTATGTGGAGACGGCATGTTATCCCAATGTCTGGGTGGGTTTTCACAAAGACATGCAGGATAAAATAACTGGGGATTGTAAAGTTTCCACATGTGAGTGTAGGTGTGTGCCAGGACCTGAATGCAAAATGAAACTCATAAATGTTCGGGTTAATGGAGGCTGAACATCCCCGAGGGATATTCTGTAAATCAATTTTTATGTAAAATGTCCAAACCCTTATTTACACTGTACACATATTAATAATCAATAATAGTCCTACATTTGATGTTATGAAAACTGAAAAAACCTCTATTCAAACTCCTTAAATATGTACTTAAAAGATCTGCTTATCTTCTTGTTCTTTCGGCTGCTCCTGTTAGGCGTCGCCACAGCAGATCATCTCCTTCCATATCTTTCTGTCCTCGTCATCTTGTTGTGTTACACCCATCACCTGCATGTCCTCTCTCACCACATCCATAAATCTTCTCTTAGGCCTTCCTCTTCTCCTCTTGCCTAGCAGCTCTATCCTTAGCATCCTTCTCCCAATATTCCCAGCATCTCTCCTCTGCACATGTCCAAACCAACGCAATCTCGCCTCTCTGACTTTGTCTCCCAACCTTCCAGTCTGAGCTGACCTTCTAATGTCCTCATTCCTAATCCTGTCCATCCTCGTCACACCCAATGCAAATCTTAACATCTTTAACTCTGCCACCTCCAGCTCTGTCTCCGGCTTTCTGGTCAGTGCCACCATCTCCAGCCCATATAACATAGCTGGTCTCACTACTGTCCTGTAGACCTTCCCTTTCACTCTTGTTGAAATCCATCTGTCACAAATCACTCCTGACACTCTTCTCCACCCTGCCTGCACTCTCTTCTTCACCTCTCTACCACACTCCCCATTACTCTGTACTGTTGATCCCAAGTATTTAAATTCATCCACCTTCGCCAAGTCTACTCCCTCATCCTCACCATTCCACTGACCTTCCTCTCATTTACACACATGTATTCTGTCTTGGTCCTACTGACCTTCATTCCTCCCCTCTCCAGAGCATATCTCCACCTCTCCAGGGTCTCCTCAACCTGCTCCCTACTCTCGCTGCGTCACCTTATAAATTTGATAAAACAATTCATTAAAATTTCAGCAAAGACAGAACTAATTACTTTGAAATTTTAAGTTAAATAAAACGTTAAAATTCAGCAATACAGTACAGGGTGGCACAGGGAAACTGGAAATTTTCAAATGATGATCAATGCACGAAAAAACACATTACAAAAATACATTTACTAATAAAACGTATTGTACAGGATATGCAATTAATGAGAGTAATCAATATTCATTCAATATTAATTTAGTTGATACAGCAGGGAAAAGGGGAAAGAGAAGAGCAAATCAAGGAAGAAATTGTGAGTGTGAAGAATCAGGTGCCTGAGCTGAGCGAAAGGGAGGCAGTGCAGTCATTAGCCCTGCAGAAGAACGATATCTAGGGGCAGATCTAGGGGCTGATTTTTCAGGGGAGCGGGTTCAATGACAGTGGAGTCCTCCTCAAGGATCTGAGTGACACCAGGGGTGCGAGGATGAAGGTGGGAGGACAACCGATCCCAAGCGGTCTGGTGATGCCAACAGAGGTAGCCAAGATGGGAATCAGTGAGGAGAACCATGGCTGTTGGAGTCTCCATCAGTGAGCCGGAGAGACAGAGAGGGAGTTATGTTGAGCTTGTGCGGGAAGAGAGGAGGACGATTAAGGACCTGATGGCTGTTGTTTTATTGGATTATTTTTTCATTTAAGGAAGATCACTGCACTATTAAACACTAACTGTTTGTGGATTTTACTAAAAGCACTTGGCACCCCTGCACTAACCCCTTGCTGAAGGTGCCCTAACACTAACCTGGCTCATCTCAGTTCATGACTATTGACGGTTTCGGGTTTAAGAGTCTCCTGGATGCACCAGGGAGTGTAGCTGACCCAGACCACACAAGTCATTACTTATTTCAAAAAAGTTGAATTTGGCCAAATGTAAAAGTTTGATTACCATCAGTATATACAGGTAAAATTCCATTACAATTGATATCTTTACAACAAAATTTTCATTACAACGAAGTATTTTTATGGTCCCGACAGTTTCCGCATATGACACGAGTCTATAGAAATCTTGTTACTATGAAGTACATTCAGCAGATACTTTCATTACAACAAAGTGCCCAAAAGACCTTGAAATGCCTGAATGAATCATCCACAGAGCAGTTAGTTCTGTGGTCGCAGCTCAGTTGTGCACAACGATTCCCAAACAGAAACACTGTGAAAAAATGTTTCTTTCTTCGAACTTTCCTCATGCTGTTTTTGTTCTGTGTGGTTTTCAGTGATACCTTTTGCTTATTGCTCGTCAACATTTGAAAAACATCCTTTGGAATTTAATTCACTGTCATCCTCCTATAGAAACAGCAGACATGAAAAAACAATCACAGTTCATATTAGAAAAAAAAAAACTTTACATTTTTGCAGCTCTCGATTGCGGCAAAAAAAAAAATGACGTTGCCAGTGAATTCAGAATTTCGCCATCGACACTGTCATCTTTCTCGAAAGACCGAGCAAAACTGAAGAAAAATCTCGGATTGCAAATGTATGCAAACTGCTGCATTTGAAGACATCGAAAAAGCCGTTTTTATGTGGTTCGGTGATGCTCGTTTAAGAAACATTCCTATTAATGAGGCACTCATTCAAGAAAATGTGAGGTTTCTAAACTCTCTTGGGACCTCCCCCAACTGGACAACATGCCAAAGAGCGTCCCCGAAGTGCGATCACCACATCTGTGGAAGACTGTTTATCTGTTGCCGGTGCAACAGCAGGCTCACAGCTCTGATGCGGCTCTTCACCAAAGCAAACAGAAAAGAGCTCAATGGGTGATGCAAGGAACATTGGAAATGCAGGGCACAGGATTACTTGGCCACTAACCTGGCCACGACCCTGCCTGACTGCCTGACTTGGCCTCGTGTTTTGGGCTGTAAGACAGGGACTTATAGAGCGACCCCGATCTTTTAGGATTCGCTTCTGTGGTGCTTCACTGCACCACTGTAAGTCTGCTGTTGCCCTGCCCCAGCAACGGACAAACAATCTTACACAGACGCGACAATCGCACTTTGGGACGCACTTCAGCATGACGTTCCCGTTGGGTGGTGGGGATCCCAAAAGAGTTCAGAAACCTTACAATATGAAGAAGAAGAAAAGGAAGATTCGGCTTCTGATTAATGACTGTGCTGCCCACAACGTGCTTCCGCATTTAGATAATGTTCGTGTTGAATTCCACCCACCCAATTGCACAACAGTGCTTCAGCCATTGGATCTGGGCATCATTCGCACCCTAAAAAGTGTATTATCACAAGGAAATGCTCAGAAAAATTCTCGTCAGCATAACTTGTATACAGGAGAAGATTAAAATTAACATGAAAGAAGCTATTGAAATGATTGCAAACGCCAGGACGCAAGTTAAAGAAAGCACTATGGTAACAAATACAGAATCTCATTACAACGAACCTTTCATTACAACAAAATATTTTTCAGGTCCTTGGCAGTTCATTGTAACGGAATTTTACCTGTAGCTGTTTCTACTTCTCTTTGTTTTAAATTTTGGTGAGCATGATCTTCCAGAAGGTCAAATTTGGAAACAGTTGTTCAAATGGCGTCCTCTGCTTTTCTGTTTGCCCATTGCGGTGCTCCACAGAGAGCAGACCCCCATCTTTGTATTCTTTTCCTAAAGTTTTATTATTGTTAGTCACAGACAGAAACCACGCCAGGAATGAAAAAGTCTGTCAGTATGCTCTTGATATGACACATGTAATAGTTCTGTAGGTAAGAAACACTTTCAAAAACCTGTTCCAATGTTTTTCCTATGAAGCTTCTATTTCTGAGTAGACAGCTGGTGGCCTTTAATCCCCAACTGCTGCCTGTAACAAAATGAACAGCAGACCTGCTAACTCCATGATTGTCTTTCACAGCCTCCCCTTGATGTTTCTGCTGCACCGGAAGATGAAGGTCTGCCAGCTGATGACACGGCCCCCAACTTCCATTTGAGCGTTTTCAGTAAGGAGTTCTCTGTGATGGCAGAGCATCTGAGAATGGAGTTGGATGAAATAATAGAAGGAGGTTTGTATAAATGCCGGTCTTTTGGGTGAGGGTGGCATTTCTGTGTTCATAACTGGAAAGCTGAACATTGATGAGCGCCCTCCACAAGGACATGTCACGATTCAATGAGCCGCTGGTCAGCGGTGGATACTCACTTAGTTGGAACTCAACAGACTGAAAGTCTATCAGGTCTGCTAAGAGTCATGATTTACCAGTGCCGACATTGGGGGGCTGCCCTGACAACAGGATCCGCTGCTGGGTTCTGAATTGGCATCACGTTCCATCACAGATAACACAACTTCTGTTGACGCCCCTTGCCCCACCTCTCGACGCTGATTGGTGATTCGATTTAGTTTTGGCACGATTAAAGCGCGGTCTCAAATTGAAATGCAGCACACATGGAGTTGCCTCTAAGTGAAATGCAATACGGCCGCTTTGCTTTCAGTCGTGACATGCGATCTGTGGACATGAATTAAGATGTGATGTGCTTTTGGATTACATTTTAAATGGACACAAAAAGTGTGTGCCGTAGTGAAAAGCATTGATACGTTTTTAATTATGACACAATAAAACCAAAATTAAATGTCCCACTTGTGTTTACACGTAGTTTAGATGTTGGATTGCATCTTCCTTATCCCCATTTTAATACGATTGGTGCTTTACAAGTCTTATTAAAACCAAGCAAAAACTATAAGGTCTTACACAAGGCAACAGAGACTGTTAAATAATCCTTATTCTAACGTGTCATCGGTGTTGTGCAAGTGTGTATTGATCACCAATTTTTTATGTCCTCTATGTAATTTACTTACATTAAATTTCATCTGCCACAAATTTGCCAAGGCCCCTCTGTAGTAACCCAAGAGAATCTCGGTTATCTGCCACTCCACCCAGCCTGGTATCATCTGCTCTGTATCATATACTCTATATACAGTACTCTGTAACAATCACTCTGGTATCTTGTAAAGCTCCTTGAGATACATCATTTGTATGAAAACGTGCTATAGAAATAAATGTTGTTCTATATGACATACTATCATATGTGTAAGAGCCATTTGCTAGTTATTTAAATTATATGAATATTTTTACTAAATATTCGTGCATAATCTATGGGAGGTCCCTATAACCCCCCATAAATTGAATTGAATTGGTATATTCTAACTCAGAGGTCTCCAACACGTCACTCGCGAGCTACCAGTAGCTGGCAAACCCTTTCCAAGTAGCGCGCCAAAGGGTTAATGAATCCTACATAAATTTGAAAAGTTGATTTAGTCAAATTACGGGTGGGTGATCTTTCCAAAAAATCATATCACGATCCTTTTAACACAAAATCACGATCCACAATCTGAATTGCAATCTATCTTTTCAATGTGGCATACACTTAAGACTCAAACTCATCAAGACCTAAGTAACACTTTATTTTAAATATCAAGAAAAGTTTAATTCAATTGTTCTCTCGTTCGCTAGCTAAATGGAGTTAAGGTACCCGCCCCGAAGCTGGCGAGTGAGTGAGGAAGGTCCCTCTCCCCTCGGCCCATTGCGTGGATCTTGAATTCATGCAAGTAAATTGGTAACCGCAAGCGAACTATGAGAGAAGTTGCAAAGTCAACCGGAATCCATCCATCCATCCATTTTCCAACCCGCTGAATCCGAACACAGGGTCACGGAGGTCTGCTGGAGCCAATCCCAGCCAACATAGGGCACAAGGCAGGAACCAATCCCGGGCAGGGTGCCAACCCACCGCAGGACACACACAAACACACCCACACCCCAAGCACACACTAGGGCCAATTTAGAATCGCCAATCCACCTAACCTGCATGTCTTTGGACCGTGGGAGGAAACCGGAGCACCCGGAGGAAACCCACACAGACACGGGGAGAACATGCAAACTCCACGCAGGGAGGACCCGGGAAGCAAACCCTGGTCTCCTAACTGTGAGGCAGCAGCGCCACTACTGCGCCACCATGCCGCCTCAACCGGAATGTTCAAGCAAATTATAGAAAAAAGCCTGCTCTAAATCCGGGCTTTCATAAGTAGTCCTCTTATGAAAAGTGGGCAAAGAGACCTTCAAATAGACATTGGATTTTATAAATTATATATTAGTAAACCATCAAAATAATGTTCAGTTAAAGTCTCAACAGCATTCTCAGCATTTCTGGAGCTTCGTATTGAAAATGTCTACTTTGTTTGGGTCTCCATACCTCTGTGAGTCGGCCTTTTCTGACGTGAATGTCATGAACTCAAAGTTCAGAACAAGGCTGACAGACGAACGTTGAAATGACTCCAGAAGAGTGAACTGCAGGGGCTCAACTCCACCATACACCTCTCTTGTTGACTCCATGCAACTGAAAAACACATCACAAATGCCACTAGACCTATGAATAAAGTGAAACAGTGACATGTGACACAATGACAAATGAAGACGTCAGATCTGTGGATTTGGAACTGCATTGTCTTGTTTTGACAGCATTCATGTTTTAAATAGTGTGAGATACACGAGAAAATGCATACAGACGCACAAAATGCACTTGCAGGTGAACTAAATATTTTTTGTGAAGTTTTAATGCAAAATGTTAGTTGTGGACACCAACATTTTGTAAATGTTCAGGCAAAACAAGCGTATTCAGTTTCAGAGAATAAACGCTAGAAAACACGAGGAGCTCTCGGCCATTTTCATTTTGTAAAAGTAGCTCTCAGGGGAAAAAAGGTTGGAGACCCCTACTCTAACTATTTCCAGCCTCTCTGACTAAACATTGCTCTCAGTTAGTGATCAGCCTTGCCACGTGTAAGGCGTAGAGGGCACACGGTTTTAAACCGTGCCTTGCGTGTTTTGTGTGCCAAGTAACATGAAAGACAAAGTATTTAATCGAATGTGCTGCGTCGTACATTTAAAACGTACAGAAGAAGTTTTACAAGAAAAGCTAAGTTTAGAGAAGATAACATTTTTTCTCATTTTTTTGCCTTTTATTCTATGTGTGTAATAACCTTTTTTTTTTTTCTTGATTTTTGTGTGGATCATTTGCTTTGAATTTTCACTAAATATTCTAAAACAAACTTTTGGACTGATTAATTTCTTTCAGCACGCGTTTTACCCGTACTCCTGCGACAATATACCCAAACCAGCTTGTTATTTATATTCCTGTCCAAATCATTTCTAAATACAGTTATCCCTCGCTATATCGAGCTTCGACTTTCGCGGCTTCACTCTATCGCGGATTTTATATGAAAGCATAACTAAATATATAACGCGGATTTTTCGCTGCTTCGCGGGTTCTGCGGACAATGTGTCTTTTTACTTCCTGTATATGCTTCCTCAGTTGGTTTGCCCAGTTGATTTCATACAAGGGACGCTATTGGCGGATGGCTGAGAAGCTAACCAATCAGAGCACGCAGTTAAGTTCTCCTGACTGAGAAGCTAACCAATCAGAGCACGCAGGAGCTATGCAGTGTTAACCAGGAAGTCTCATCTCGCTCATTCAGCATCAACGTGCTTCGCTGTGTAAAGAGTTGTGCTCTTTAGTGTTTATCTTTGTGCATAGTCAAGCCCTTCATTATGGCTCCAAAACAATCTGCTACTGCTTCAGGGGCCGTGCCCAAGCGCAAGAAGAAGATGTTAACGATTGCCGAAAAGGTAAACGTTTTGGATTTGTTGAAGGCTACGATTCTTTTTATTTAAAAAGTAGGAAAGGAATATAAGATCTACGGCTGCAGCGTCCTTTTAACCAGGGTGCAAAACGAGTTGTAAGTGGATGTAATAAGGCAGTAGTCTGGATGGAATCTGCTTTAGGGATTTGGATTGAAGACTGCCAGAAGAAGAACAACGGCAGTGCTACACAATCGCCTGAAGTGGCTCCTTTACAAGGGCTGTAACGCTCTCCTTTGTTGTGCAGTAAAATTAAACTCATTGTTATCGGACAAGTCATCGTGTCATTGTTGGTGAGTAACCATAAATAATTAATACATTTACTGTATACTATTTTTCTTGCAATGTACGTATTTATTGCTGGTGACCTGTCTATCGTAATGGCTGTAACATATGTGATATCGGAGACACTCAATATCTTTAAAATAATATTTAGGTTTTACTGTATATAAACAGTGTGTGTTTATATACATAATTTCAATGAATCTTACCTAATATCTAAGAGAATACAAAGGGATTATGCTGTATAACGCTGCGGGGAATATTTATAAACAGTGCGGGAGAGTTTATAAGGGCTTAAAATATATAAAAATAACCATACAAACATATGGTTTCTACTTCGCGGATTTTCACCTATCGCGGGGGGGTCTGGAACGCAACCCCCGCGATGGAGGAGGGATTACTGTATTATTAGACTTTGGGGACAGGGGTGAGCAAGGTTGCCAGATGTGCGGTTTTCATGTCAAATTGTGATATTTGTGAAAGTCTTGCACCTGGAAAAAAATCGATTTGGTGGTGTGCAGTTTTTTGTGCTGTTTCCAAAGAGTACACTTGGCTGCCCAAGTGGCAAAACTCCAAAGGGTATCCCCGCATCCCCCCAGACATTAACAGTGGTAAAACTCCATGGGGGACCCAACCTGGACGTTGAATGCGCCAAAACTCTGCCCGGTCGTCAACAAAGTTATTCATTGGGTTAGTCCATTGTGCCCTTACACAGGTTTTCAACTGTCTTGGAGCTGGGAATACATCTAGGATCTGGCAATCCTGGGGTGGGTGGTCCCCTTAGTGTCCGGGATGCCCTCCCTTTATGTTACTAAAATGGCTCCTCTTGGTGCCCTGCTCTGCCTGAGTGACATAAATGGCACCCCTCAGTGTCTGGACCACACACCCCTTAACTGTCATAAATGGTTCCCCTCGGGTGACAGCAGCCTAGGTGGCAGCCTATGTCATCATGTTTGACCAGCTCTGTTATGTTCAGTTCCCACAGGGGGCTTAAAGCAAGTTGGAAAAGTGTAACAGGCACACCACATACTGTACATCATACAGTTTGAGCACATCTTCTGGGGCTTTAAATGTTCTCCTTTGCTTTTTTCTCCTCAGCCATTACTTTTCATAAGGAGGACACTATGATCTGTGAAGACCAGCTTAGTTGTTCTGTTTGTATAGATGTCTTCACCGATCCAGTCACCACCCCATGTGGTCACAGTTTTTGCAGAGAATGCATTACACACTTTTGGGACCACAAAGAGGTCTTTGTCTGTCCATTGTGCAAGAGTGAATTTCCAGAAAGACCTACACTCAATCGGAACATCGTTTTGGCTGAAATATCAGAGAAAATGCAGAGTGCGATCGGGCAACACGCATCAGTCACATGTGACATCTGCACTGTTGGAAAGCAAAAGGCTATCAAGTCCTGTCTGGAGTGCCTAACATCTTATTGCAACCGACATCTGAAGGAACATTTCAAGGACGTCAGCCTCCAGATGCACTCCTTGGATGACCCTGACACGTTCATGGTAAGTACCAGCGTGCAGAATGTCGTTCTGGTTTGTCATTTGTCATTTAAAAGTGACTGCGTACTGTTGGGATGGAGAGGGAGAAGCGGTGAAACAAAACTCAGCTAATAATTAATTACATTTAAATTGCACTTTACATAGACAGCCTCCACCAATGTGCAACACCCACCTGGATGATGCAACAGCTGACATTATTGTATCAGTATGCTTACCACACATTATCTATTACTTGGTAAAGGGGTGAGATAGTTATTCAATTAGAGACAGGTGATGACAAGAGAGCCAGAAAGGATAAGGTCGTGATGGGACATTCAGCCAAGACATCAGGATAAACCCTACTCTTCAATTGGACGATGAACCCCATCTTAGTGAGGACATCTGGCTTTGTCTGGAAAACATTAGGGAAAGAGGCCTTATTTTAGGAGTGTGTTACAGACCACCCAATGCCGACAGTAACTTCAATGCATGTCTGTTTAATAATATTAAAAAGGCAAGTTTACAGGGGGATATTATAGTCATTGGGGACTTTAACCACCTGAACATTAACTGAGTTAACCTTTCAAATAGCGGAGCACAGGAGCAGGAGTTTTTAGAAGTAATCAGTGACTTAACACAGCATGTTAAAGCACCAAGGCGGTGGTGACGACTGTCTGGATTTAGTATTTTGTATAATTAGGATAGAGTTGCGGGTGCAGAGGTGATTAAACCATTAGGGTCAAGTGACCATCATATAATACAATTCTCAGTGTTTTAGAAGAGCAAGGATGCAAAGTCTAAAACTGTTAAGTTTAACTTTGGTAGGGAAAATTTTGAACAAATGCGGCAAAGTCGCAGCAAAGGAGGATGAAATGGGATAAGCTTCTAAGTGTGTATACTGTTGAGGAGCAGTGGAACAGGCTCAAAAATGTTTTACATATAATAGGATGGGTACACCTCAAAATCTGGAATTAGGAGGAAATAAAAAAAACTCTGCATTGGATTAGTAAAAATATAAAAAAGAAGCTGCAAAGGAAAAAACAGTCAAATAAGGTGCATAAGACTAATAACTCCAGTGTGAATCGTAGGACGTATGACGGCATGAGGGCAACCATTAAGAATAATATCAGGGATGGATGTGAGGTTATGGAAAATTGGGTAGGTATCTTTAAACAAAATTTCTATTTTTTTCTAAAAAGCCTCTTAATCTCAAGAGATTTCCATGGGTTAACACTGAGTAGGTTTGAAAAGATTGGCAATGGTGATTAACTTGTGTAGGAACAACAGATATGAGCTTCTGTATCTTGAAATGTGTTCTGCATTGGTTCCGTATTTTAAGTAACTGATGAACAACTGAATTGCTGGTAAATTAACAATACTTACTGTTGATCAGGGCACAGACTAACACCCACAATGAACATTTAGAACAAAGTCTGATTTCTATGGCAAACCAGGTTGATATATATTCGTACATTTCTGCCAATTTCCAATACTTTATTATGTGTATATTTGCCACACAGTGCAAAAATTAAAAGTTGGGTAGCGCCATGCCGCCTTCTGTTTTAGATGTTTGTAGATTCACTTTTTGGATAAGGTGCTGTTTAATTTTCCTGATGAATAATGTTATGATTGAGTCTGATTTATTAAAGTATGATTTAATGATGTATAAAGGGCCACTGTGGAATAGATATAACATCTTATGCAGGTTGTTCATTTTGACAATACTAATTCTCCCTGCTAGGATGGAGGATACACCACCAGTTAACATCTTGTTTTATTTTTTCAAAAATACTTCAAAAATTGTATTGACAAAATATCTTTATTTTTACTAGTGATTGTAATCCCCAAGATATTTAAGCTGTTTAGCTATTATGAATGAAAAAATATCCAGTTTGGTATGATGTGCTCGAGAATTCACTGAGAAAAGCACACTTTTATTCAAATTTATTCTGAGTCCAGAGATCTTATGAGATTCCCCTAACACATCTAAAGAGCACCATACTGTCTGCATATATTAATATTTTCTGTTTGAGTCCTTCTCTGATAACCCCTTTTATCTCTGGTTTAGTCTGGAGATGAATAGCCAGTGGCTCAATAGCTATAGCGAAAAGCTTTGGCGATACTGGGCACCCCTGTCGAGTATCTTTTTCTAATCTACTGTAATCCAAATTCGTGTTCTTAATGCAGGCTTCTGAGCTAGTATAAAGTAGTTGAATCCATATTGATATGTTGGGGTCAAACCCAAATTTATGATTGGTTTGTCACATTCTTTCACTCTGCTTGAAGTGGCACTTAACAGGGGGCATACCACTATAACAGGTCTCCCCAATGTCTCAGAGGCCCACAGTGCTTGTCGTTTATTTCCTCCAGCCAGTCTCCATATTAAAAGTCAATTCCCTTTCTTAATGAAATGTGTTCTTTTATTCTACACCCTCATCCTGCCTTGACATGCATTTCAGATTTGTAGATTTTTGTGTTTCACAAGACGTCATTATGGTGCTTCATTTAGCAAAGCAGGTTATAACAGTCTGGTGCCACTCAGATTCACATCATCGAAGGGACAGTGATTTATTTATTTTTTTCAGTGGGGATTCCAGGAATGCACCCAGCCTTAGCCCGACCACACTCACTCACAGTCAGAGACACAAAATCCAATAAATCAAATAAATGGATCAATAATAATAATATATTAAATGGAAAATAAATATAAAGTACAAGTAATCCGAATCCCCTCCTCTTCCCCAATGGCGACAACAAATACAACACACAACAATAAACACCTACGACAATGTCCATGAGTCAGTCCCATGTAACGGATGCAACTGAAGCTGGGGGGGGCGGCAGATCCTATAAACTGTAGAGGTAAATATAAAGTTTGTTCTGCTGTTTCCAAAGCGTTTCATGTTGAGATGCGTGGGAGCGCTCCCGCCGATGAAGACGACGCAGACGAGCACGAGACAAAACTCAAATCCAATAAAACAGTAATGCAGGACAACCACGTAATATCCAAACTGGCAAATGGCGACAGTGCTGACAAACAAACAACGGTGCTCCTCTGTTCAGCTGACTCTCTTTTAAAGTTTCTGCCAGGCCTTCTTGTCCCCAGCAGCCCCTGCACCTGTTACAGACGTCCAATCAGGGCAATACCCACGGGGCAACTGGGAATTGGAGTCCTTTAAGTTGTAGCCCTCCTACAAGGTTAGCATGTCTCGGCCTTTCACTTGTTTTCTTGTTTCCTTTCCAAGTGCTACAATGAAAAAGTCATTTCATGATGACCACACACTGGTGGCAAAGCTGAGCTGTTGATTTCTTTGAAAATTGGCAACAAGTTAAGAAAACAGGAAACCGTTAAAAACCTGATAGATAGATAGATAGATAGATAGATAGATAGATAGATAGATAGATAGATAGATAGATAGATAGATAGATAGATAGATATGAAACGCAATATACTGTATAATAGATAGATAGATAGATACTTTATTAATCCCAAGGGGAAATTCACATACTCCAGCAGCAGCATACTGATAAAAAATAATATTAAATTAAAGAGCGATAAAAATGCAGGTATAACAGACAATAACTTTGTATAATGTTAACGTTTATGTGTGGAATTGAAGAGTCCCATAGTGTGGGGTCTCCTCAGTCTGTCAGTGGAGCAGGACGGTGACAGCAGTCTGTCGCTGAAGCTGCTCCTCTGTCTGGAGATGATCCTGTTCAGTGGATGCAGTGGATTCTCCATGATTGACAGGAGCCTGCTCAGCACCCGTCGCTCTGCCACGGATGTCAAACTGTCCAGCTCCGTGCCTACAATAGAGCCTGCCTTCCTTACCAGTTTGTCCAGGCATGAGGCGTCCCTCTTCTTTATGCTGCCTCCCCAGCACACCACCGCGTAGAAGAGGGCGCTCGCCACAACCGTCTGGTAGAACATCTGCAGCATCTTATTGCAGATGTTGAAGGACGCCAGCCTTCTAAGGAAGTATAGTCAGCTCTGTCCTCTCTTACACAGAGCATCAGTATTGACAGTCCAGTCCAATTTATCATCCAGCTGCACTCCCAGGTATTTATAGGTCTGCACCC